>CM021100.1:780052026-780081186 GCA_007115665.2 Sequoiadendron giganteum | reverse complement strand
CTGTTAGTGTTGTATGCAACATGCAAAGAAGAAGAAAGTCATGCATGCAGGGATTTATGCATGTGAAGCTGGATCTACAATGAACTCATCATAACTGGTGAAGACTTGCTGTAATGTATCTAATTCTGGCCCATCAATCCAGTCATCTTCAAATTTAATTCGATCCAATTATGCTGCATCAAACTCCCTCATACCTTTCATCTTTATCAATTCTCTACTAGCAGCTTTTATTTCTTCCTTGACATCCATTAGTCGATCTATTATCAAATCTTCTCCATCATCTTCTTTTTGCACGAGTCCTCTAAATCTCTCATCCCATTTCTCTTTTATCTGGTCCAAAGGCATGCCTTCTTTTGTTAACACATTTACATCCACAATAATAGAAATGACTGCTTCCAGCTCCTCAAACTACCCAGTTAGATTATTAACAGCCTCTTGAACCTTTTTCCTATGCTTACACAAGAAATATGCTCTAAGTCAGAGTATACGAGAGGTTTTCTCCACAAAATCCATATTGTCCTCCTCAAGTATTGATTGTTCAAGAAGAGTAGTTAAAGGCAATGCACTAACCTTTTTTAATTTCTGACTATACTCTTTATACTCCTCTTCTTGTTTCTCTGATTCTTCAATATATTGCTGCATTTCTCTTATCAACTCTTCAATGCCTTTGTAGGCTTCAAAACCCTCAACCAAAACTTACCTACCTCCTAATTCAACTTGTCTACCCATTTGTCCACCATCTCCGCTTTACCTCTTACCTACACCAAATCATCTACCTCCTTTTTGCTCAACAAAATAGGAGTCTCAATGGTGGTTACCTGTTGTGATCTCGGAGCAGAGACACTTCTCAAAAATGAATGCAATTCATCCAACTGAGCCTGAAGCTCATCCTTCTTTTATTTATCCTTTATCATTCTTGACTTGGTTGTTGAAGCTACCACATCAATTAAGTTCATCTGTTGACTTCTAGTGGGCCTTCCCAAGTTGACAATACTCAACTGATAATCTGTTAACTGCATGTCCCCTACCTCCTTCTCTGTCATTAGCATGGCACATTCAGCAACAATCTCACCTTTGTCCATGAGTCTAGTAGAATGTAGAATTTTGGCCTTCTTTTTAGGCCTCTCTTGACCGATCTCCTTCATCATATCCTCCCAATTAAGAGGCTATGAAGGTGTTACTGCTCTCTTTTGTAGATCTACTTTTAACCAAGTGGGAGCACATGGAGCAGTAGTCATCATAGAGGATGAGGAAATAATGGTAGAAGGTGGCTACATATTCACTTGGGGTTGAGAGTCAGCCCTCGATTTCTCTTGTTGTTCTTGCACTATATGCATCTGCACAAGCTTTTCAGCCTCTTCCCTATCTTTTTGTTCTTGCCTTTTCTTATCTTCCTCTTCTTTCCTCAATCTCTCTTCCTCCAACCGATCTCTCTCCACTTTTTCTTTTTCCAACCTTTCTTTTTCTAATTTTTCCTTCTCTAGAGCTTCTTTCTCTAGTTTCTCTTTTGCTAAAGCCTTTAGTCTTTCCTTTTCTAATCTTTCCGCCTCTAAAGCCTTAATATTTTTTGCCTTTTCTTGTTGTTGTTGTTGTTTCTTAACTAGCTCTTCAGCCTCTTTTTCCTTCCTTAACTTTTATGCTCCTTCTTTTTGGCGAACTTCCTATGCAAGTTTTAACTTAGAAATCAAGATTTCTTTTTCTCTCCGGTTCCTTGCCTTCTCTTCCTCAAGGTCATGAATCTTTTGTATTAGTTCCAAATTTTCATTCTCTTCTTTAACCTTGAGTTCATGCTCTTGTTGCCTTCTTTATTTCTCTACTTCATCAGTTGTTGCCTTAGCTTCAATTTGTTTGGATGTTAATTGTTGCTGGTGCAGTATAGCATCAACTTGTGCCTTAGCATCAATTTCCTTTTGTTTCTCCACTGTAGCCTTTGCATCAGAATTTATTTTCGCCTCTTCAAACAACTTCCATTGATATTATTTCATCAAAAATTGTTCAATATCCTCCTCTAGAGGCATGTTTTCTTGCATATCTTTTTCTGACTCAGGTTCATCTGAATCCGTTCCAACCTGAATTTATTTCTCTAAGGCTGCTTTTCCCTTTCTAGCTTCAGCCATACTATGAAGAGCTCCCTTTTGAACTTCTTTACTCTTCTTCCTTGTAAGTGGGACTTGTGTGGATGATTCACCTAATGTAGGTGTCAAAACAGTTGATCCCTTTTGTACATCCTCTTCATCATCTATTGCCTCAAGTTCTATCTCTTCGATGTTTGGGGGAAAGAACTCCAATGGCTCTTTGGGAGGTGTCTTCCTTTTAATCCTCTTGTATCCCTTACCCTTTTTAGGGGCTGGCCCCTGAGGAGTCTGGGTTCTTAGAACTAACCATTGCACACTCCTATCCAATATTATCCTTCCAATCTGCTTAATATCAATGGTTTCCTCTGCATCCCAGTCAATTGGATCCAGGTTCTTGGTACCAATGCTCAAAATTTCATAGGATGGATCCAATACAATTCCATCATCCACCAATGTGTCAGGAATATTATCTTTAACACCAAGCTCTGACATGAGTGAGACAGACAATCTTTCATAATTCTTCTTTCTTAGATCATACTCATCTTGTCCATCACTCCAGAATTCTTCTAACAAATTGAAATGTTTGACAAACACCAAAGGCAACAAGGCATGCATCTTACCCTTCAGATCAAAATACTTACGAGCTATGTATAAACCTAACTTTAATTGTATCAACTCATTACAAACCACCTTTGCTCCTACCAAGTGCTGACAACTATACTCACCCAACTTCATGGGGAACTTGTGACATCTCGCCTTATGCTTTATTCCAAACTGAGCATTAATTCCAAGAGCCTGATATACAAACTCCATTAGCACTATCTTGTTATTGCAGCACCTTGGAAGCAGATGTGGATGGCCTTCAAAACAAGCTAACCTAAAATATGTGAATTTGGGGTATTGAATATACCAACATCCCCATTCAGCAATGAATGCCATGGCTTCTTGACTCAACCGGTATCCTGCATCCCCATTCAATTGGTTAATGACCACATATATAAATGAATCATTGACTCTTCTGAAATGAGTCTCAGCAACCTGAAGAGACAACTGATCATAATGCTCCTACACTTTCTTCTATCCATCCAAGGCTCCCATTATGCCCACTCTGTTCAATCCTAGGAAAACACCCAATCTTGTTGTTGCATATACAATGTAAGAAGTCATAAAGAAGCACTTGGTTTCTCTGATCCTTGTTAGCTGATCATTTATGGCATCAAAGACAATCATTGACCAATCAAATTATTGTTCACCCTTCAAGATGGTCCAAATAAAAGGAAACATCCACTCCTTGAAGTGAAATGCATCCCTCTTCCGAAATACCCTAGACAACATCAAGATTAAGGCTGAAAATTCTTTGCGAAATTTTGCTCTCTTTGGTTGATCATGAAGTTTGAGCAGAGACTTCTTCTCTGTTATCAACCATTTCTTATTCAAATGAGTTTTATTGAATGCTTTATACTTGCTATACTTCTCTAGGGCCTCTGCCTTAGTTAGCTGCACCAAGTTCTTGGGATCCAGAATAGTAAATATATTTTGAAACATCTGAGGAGTAAGATCAATGATCACATTATTTTGTGAATCCATGCATAGTCTTGTAGCAGGATTGTAAGCATTGGATGCTGTCAATATCAACTTTGGGCACTGGACTGACAAAGGAAATATAGTGATATGGGCCAAGTTGGAATCAATAATTCTTTATGTCCTTCTTGTTATATTTTCCCGTTCCATAAAGGTTTCTTCATATAGCTCTTCAAAATTGTATTGACCCAAATTGGTATCAGTGATATCTGACCAATCTGATTCTACTTTGGTCATTTTCACAACAGGACTCCTGTGATTATACCTCAAGGCATAAGGCAATTGTTCTGGCTTCAACTTCTTTGGTTTAGGTGCTACCTTTGATGTTCCTGCAAGCTGGTTCCTTTGAGCAGCTTCGCCTGATGTTTCTGACATCCTTCAACTTTCCTACAAGCAAAACCTCTAATTAGACCTTTAAATATCATCAAAAAACATGCTTTAAAAACCATACCTTTCATATATGCACTGGAGGCGGAACCAATCAGAGACACAGTCTAAAAAAGTCTCTTTTAACATACTGCCAGGATCGGAGTCAAAACCGATATAGATATTTCACTAACAATGAACGGGCTTGGAGTCAAAACTGGGAAGGTGATCGGAACCGGGATCGGAATGAAAAACGGATTTGGTTTTTCTTCCAATTTTTATATATTCATATTCTATTTCCATTTTGCCTCCGCTTCCGTCCAGGTTATTGTTATTTCAAAAGAAGACTTCTCATTATACGTAGAGCCGGAGACGAGATGGAAATAGAATCGATACCTTTTACAAAACATAATTTTCAAGTTCAAGATCGATTCTGATCCCGTCTCTGCCTGGGTTGACCATGATGTCATCAAAGATTTTATCGATTTAACACACAACTTCATGATTAAAACCAAGGTCATATTAAATTAAAAGAGGCTTTAATAAGACTATACTCATATGACCATGGGGAACAATTGTATTTTAGGGCATCATATTTTAATCATTTAAATATGATCACATAAACACACGAAACCCTAATCTAACAAACACGATAAAACTAGGGCACGGATTTTAACCCCTGCCATTTTACCAGATTGAATGCGCGACAACACCCTAAGTAAAAATGAGATTCAACTAACCCTAACTTACTATAAAAACATGAATTTAATCTACCTCACTGTAAATCCCATTTAAATTTAATCCTACTACAAATTAAAACAGCGTGACGCGATCACGACTAAAATGTGAAAGCGACCGTGCCCGAAAACACAAAGAACCAAAAACAAAAACAAAAGAAACGAAGAAAATAACCAGACAAACAAAATAAAGAAAGAATATACTCAAAAAACATACCAAGAATCACGAATCATTTAAAACGAAATGTTTCAAAGCACGAGCAACATAAAGAAAAAACACAACAATAAATAAATGAAGAACAACAACGATAAGAAACCCTACCTCGAACATGAACCCAACTAACCTTCTGAACTGATTCACAAGAAATAATCTTCTCCTCCTTTAATCGATTACTTAGATGAACTCCATCGCTAATCTTTCTTGCTCTTTAATCTCTTAACAATGATAATAATGATTTGTTTAATCCTTAATGAAGGTAAAAATGAGGATTTATACCTACGCGAGCAGCTGTCATTAATGCATTGAATGCAATTTAAAGTGGAGTGGGAACTGAAAGAGAACCAATACTTCACTATAGTGCGACTTCAGTCAAAAAGTCGATGATCCAAAAGTGGCGGGGGCAGAATCGAAATGGAAACTAATTTAGAAACTTAAGAAATTTCCTAAGTTAATTCTCGTCCCGGTTCCGATTCTGCCGATAAAGCGCAAAACGAAACCACACACAAAAATCAAAACAAAAGACATAAAAAAACTAAATACAAGGACTTAGACTAAAACCAAAAGTTGAAATAGTGGAGGCGGGGGTGAAATAGATTATGATCTTGCAATTTTCGAAAAGAAAACTAACTTAACACCCACTCCAGCTCCGACTCCGACAAAGACAAACAAAAAGGGTTTAAATAGAAAGACCATCGGGATGGGAACCAAAACAAGTTTCAAAAGAACTTTCAGAACCCGATTCAATTCTAGTTCCGCTTTCGACAGAGATTTAAAAAAAAGAAAAACAAAGTGTTGGTGAAACAAGACTCCAAACTTTGTTTGAAAAACCACTAAGGATAAAGAACACAAGGGGGACCCCTTTTGACCAAGGCAAAAGATGGGGTGGTTATGCAAGGCATAACAAATGGCAACTCGGCTGGGAGAATGGCTTACCCATTTTCAAGATACCCAAAGAAAATTTCAATCACCCAAAAAAAACTTCTTGCCTTATAAACACTTTAACTTAAATAAGATCAGTTATACATAAGATAAGTTTGAGCTGGAATCTTAGACATATGTTCTCATGAGTTATCTCTGAATATGAGTGTGTGCTTATATTGTGCATCATTCTTCATAGATACTTTCTCTACTCTTTGAACCACCATACCTAAAATTCAAGCTACATGAGTTGAGTCTTTTAACTATCGTGTAGTAAAATCTTGGGTATTGCTCCGCTGCCAGACAGGCATCCATAGCCCCGACGAAGATGCCTCTAGTTCTCACAAAGCATTGCTCTACTTCCAGCCAGACATCCATAGCCCCAATAGAGATACTTGATTACCCACTTGATATTGAACTTTCCTTTTCTTTCTTTCTTTTCATTCTCTTTTTTTTTTTACTTGTGGAAATTCTTTTATGCATCTTTCTCAATACTTAGATTCAATGAATCTAAAATGTGGGTTGAGAACTACAATGGATTTTTCACTTGAATCAAAGGTAGAGTCATTCTAAAACAGATAGGCACCTACTCATGCATATGTTTTATCTAATTTGGTGATAGATTTTTGATGATAATTCATGAGATATTCACAATGTATCTTCTTATCTTTAAATAACTTCTCAAACCCAAACTAGAATGATCATAAGACATAAGTTTCAGAACGACATCCTTTTCAATGATGATGATGAAAATACCTAAACCAAATTTTTTCCTCGTACCAATAGTATACTTTGAATAACAACCCCCTAAGTGGTGAGATGGACAAAAGAAAATCCCCAATGAAACAAAACAAACAAAAACAAAATAAAGAAAACAAAGAAAACAAAAACAAAAACAACAACAATAAGAAAACCTAACTAAAACAAAGACTCAATTACATATGATACAATATAGTACATCCTTCTCCAAAACATCAGACCTTCTATGCACCAAAATAGTACTTGAGAAACTGACCATTAACTGGTAATGGAACAGGCTCTCCTGTTAAGGTACTCAAACGAAAAGCATTCTCGCCTAATATTTCAGCCACTTGATAAGGACCTAACCAAAGTCTATCAAACTTCTGGTGATCTCCCTTCTTTTCTCTAGCCTTATCCCATAATAACACAAGATCTGATATTCTAAAGGCTTTTATCTTGGCTCTTTTATCAAACCAGCATTTGACAACAACCTAATGTTTAGAGAATTGCTCCAAAGCTGCATCTCTTTGTTCTTCCATGTTTAATAAATTAAGCAATCTAACCTCAATCCTACCATCCTTGTTGTAAAACTCTTGCATAAACTTTAGAACAGGTATTTGTAAATGAATAAGGAAGATTGGATATTGGCCATAGACTAACTTAAAAGGTGAATTCCCTAGGGTTGCTTTGATTTTGGTTCGATCTGCCCATAAGGAAAATCTCAACTAGGTGTGCCAGTCCCTAGGGTTACTTTCTAACAACTTTCTTATAACTTCCAACAAGTTCTTATTTGTGGAATCAACCACTCCATTCCCCTGAGGGTAATAATTGGAAGAATATTTCAACACAATCTTATGTTCATAGGACCATGAAATGAACTCATCAGAAGAAAAAGCAGGGCCATTATCACATACCAGAGCAAATGGAACTCCAAACTTGGTTGTGATGTTCTCAGTTAGAAACTTGATGACCACCTTTGTGGTACTATTCTTGCAAGGTTGTGCCTCAGTCCAGCGTGTGCAGTAGTCAGTTGCAGTCAAGATGAATTTATGCCTTGCAGAAGAATTTAGATTAATTACACCTACAAAATCAAGTGCCCATTGAGCAAACGGCCTTACCTCATATACTGGTTGTAGGGGCATTACAGGATTTCTTTCTCTAGGTGCAAAGGTTTGACAAACATGACAAGTCCTGCAGTGTTGATGTGCATCTCTAAACACATAAGGCCAATAATAGCCCGATCTTAAAATATGATGGGCCAAAGCATCAGCAGATCCATGTCTTGTTCCATGCCTTCCATGAAATTCATTTATGGCATGCTTAGCTTCTTGCTGATCCAAACAACGTAGATAAATTCCTTGGAAATTCTTCCTATAGACTGATCCCCCTTTGAGCATATAATGTGCACTCTTCATCCTCAATTCTCTCCTTTGAGTAGCATTCATTCCTTCTGGACATTTGCTATTGAGGAGGAAGAAAACTAAATCTATATACTAGGGATCCTTTGTGAATGATTGGACAGTGTATTGTTGACAAGTTATAATTCTGTCTACTTCAGCCATTGCCTTTGACAAACCTTGGCCTCGAACAAGTTTCATTGGGTGAATATCCAAGTCAAATTCTTGTAAGATGACCATCCATTTTCCTCTTCGTTCCCCTAATTCATTTTGCATCAGAAGAGGTTTCACAGTTGGATCTAGGACTATGGCCATAACTTGACTTCAAATTATATAATGCTTGAACTTTTTCACTGCTTGTACCAATGCAAAGGCTTGTTTTTCTAATGATGAATATCTTACTTCTGCATTCTTAAATGGAGAGCTCATGAAAGCGATAGGTCTCTCCTCATTCTCTTCTCTTCTCTGTGTTAACACTACTGCACATGAATGTTTAGAAGAAAAAGAATAAATGTAGAAGGGTTTCAGATAATCTGGGCTTGTCAAAACAGGTGCCTCAGATATAGATTATTTAATCTGCATGAGAACAGACTTAGCCTCTTCACTCCACTCAATCTTTGCATCCTTTTTCATCATTTCATTGAGGGGTTTGACAATCTCTGTGAACCCTATTATAAATTTCCTAACAAAATTGATCCTCCCAAAGAAAGACCTCATTTCCTTCTTACTTCCTAGCTTTGTAAATTTCAAGATAGCCTCCACTCGGTCAGGATCTATGGAAATCCCCTCCTCTAGTATAATGTGACCCAAGAGCTTTCCTTCAAAAACTCCAAATACACATTTCTTTGGGTTAAGAGAGACACCATAACTTATACATTTCTTTAGCACCTTTTCCAAGTCAGCGGCATGATCTTCTCTATTCTTAGAGAAGATGGTCAAATCATGAACATAGATGATTATACATTTCCCTATTAGATCTTTAAAATCTACATCCATCGCCCTTTGAAAAGTAGCACCAGCATTGATGAGACCAAAAGACATTCTTTTGTAGGCAAATGTGCCCCATTTTGTAGTGAAAGTAGTCTTCATCCTATCCTCATGACTTACAAATACCTGATTGTATCCGGAATACCCATCCAAGAAAGAAATCATCTGAGATCCATTAACCTTTTGCAATATTTCATCAAGGGAAGGTAATGGATAGTTTTCCTTCTCAGAGGCCTTGTTTAAATTCTTGAAATCCACACATAACCTGATTTCACCATTCTTCTTCCTTTTAGGAACTAGATTAGCCACCCAAGTAGAGTGTCTAACTGGAAAGATTATTCTTGCAGCCAAAAGTTTCCGCACTTCTTTTTGAATTAAAGCCTCAATTAATGCATTGATCGGGCATTGCTTTTGGCAAAATGGCTTAGCTTCTAGCTTGAGAGGAATTGTATGTGTGATCATAGATTTATCAAAAATTTTCAAGTCATCATAGCTCCAGGCAATAGCTTCAATATTTTGTTTCAAGACTTTGATCATTTTGTTCTTAATTTCTTGAGGACAAGTCTTCCCTATAAGAACATTCCTTTCTAGGCCTGAGTGAGTCAAATTAACAGATTCATACTTACTTCCCTCACTTTTTATAGGCACTCTTTGATAAGCTTGTGGATCTGAATCAAATATTCTTTCTAATGCTATCGTCCCTTTTGGGATGTTATTGCTCTTTAAATCCAATATCCCTTCTGGACTATTATTTTCCGGATCCCAATCTCCCTGATCTCTGTCAAAATCATCAATTATCTGTGCTTGAAATACATCAGAACTCTCTAAAAAGGCTATAATGTGCTGATCATCATTAAATACCTAAAAGTGTTTGACATTATCAGGAACAGCTGGTACTAAAATTAACTCAACTGAAAACCTCTTAAGATTTGAGTCTTGCATAGGCTCTAATGTACTAGTAGCAACAACAAGAGCATCTACAATTTGATTAACTTCCCTTGGGATGAGAGTAATCCCAAAGGCATCAAAATCTTCAATTAAATTCCAAATCTTGTTTCTATATGCAGCCAATCTTTTGTTATGGCATGTGTATTGGCTACGTACTTGTTTCACAATCACCTCAGAATCTCCCATCACTGTAAGAGCAGTTACCTTCTTCTTATGAGCAAACATAAGTCCATGAGCAAGTGCTTCATATTCAGCCACATTGTTAGTACAACAAAACTGCAACCTATAAGAAGAAAAATAAGTCTTCCCTTTCGGGTTAGTTAGTTCAATCCCTACCCCACTTCCTGCTTTAGATTTGGAACCATAAAATTTAAGAGTCCATAATTGGTCTTTGGTTGTAAGTTCTATCTTCTTAGGGATAATGAGGGATAACTTACTTGAGACGTGTGGTGGCTCGAACTTTAGCTGTTTTCCAGAATGTAACTCAGAACAAAGTTGAGTTGAGGATTTTCCCATTTTTTCAGTCTGCCCAGGAATTACTTCCTGAACACCTTCGTGGGTCAAATTACCATCTAATTCATCTTTTAACAACACCTTTGGCATTGGTAAAGCATCCGGAGCAGGTGCATTGAAAAGGCACTGTGTTACCTTAATCTCTTCTTGACTTTCAAAACATAAAACCGAAGTCTGCTCTACTAATGAGGAATTTTCCTTCTGAGAAAGGTCAACCCAAGTAAGAATGGTAGAATCCTTAACTTTGAAAGAGAACTCATTGATGGGAGTCTCACATTCCTCCTGGCATTTTTGTTGTGGCTGATCTATATGACCTAGAATATCTAGGCATGACTGACATGTTAATTCCGAATGATTATGATAGTGAATCCTACACCAATTAGGAAGCAACAGACTACTCAAATCAGTTTCTGCTCCTAAAACCAACCTATATTGTTGTAATTTCCTTATTAGAATTTGCTGGTTGACGTGAATCATCGGGTCACTATGATCTAAGGGTAATGTATCATCATGACTAACTACAGAGAAAGTAAGAACTTCCTCTTGTTTGTCAACACCTATCTTAGTCTCAAAGAATGCTACTTTATTGGAAGCATCATATTCAGTGATCATGTCCTTGAGTCTAGGTTCACTTTCAATTCTTATATGGGTTGCAACTCCTTTCCATGGTAACCACATGTGAGAGAAATCCAAGGATAGATATCCCCCTATGCTTTTCATTAGCTCTCGACTTAGGAGCATACCGTATGTTTCTGGGATATCAACTACTTGGATATCTATATAGGTCTAGATCCTTGGATCTGATCCAACCTGCACATGCATGTTCTTCAACTCACCTACCACATTGACTTCAGTTTTATCCAATTGAATCACCTTTTTATTGGTTAGAATAGGACTTAATCCTAACTTTTTACATATCGAAAAAGGCATGACATTCCCTGATGCTCTAGAATCTAATAAACAATTGTTTAGATTCTTTCCAAATATTCTCAAACTTAACAGAAAAGGTGGGGTACTAGTCTTACCTTTATACATAGTTGCATTTGTTCCCTTTGCTGGAGTCACCTTACCTTTCCCTTTTAGGCAATTTGCCTCTTCCAAAGCTTTTAATACCACCTCTCGTTGAGCTGGGCACCACTTCAGGATGTCAAAGAAAGACAGTGATATCTTCTGCCTCTACAATTCTACAACGAAATCAAACTCTGAATCATTCCCAACCTAATATTTAGGAAAAGAAGATGGATTACCTCTATTCTAAGAATTAGAAGGTCCCTTTGGTGGAGGTGGATTGTTATCTGCATTCTAAATTGGTGTTACCGTATTGTTCAGGGGTGCAAATGTAGTGAATGGCTCCTTATTCTTATTTCTTAGAAAGTGACTACCCTTAGATTGGAAAGCTTGAGCATCATAGACATCTTCCTCTGGCTCATTATCTCCTTGCATAGGGAATTGATATTTCTCTTCAATGGTTTCATAAGTCATGGCAGTGTCGACTGGTCCATTATCCTGATTGGAATTTCCTGTTGGAGGATGGGCATCAGCCTGTGCAATTTTCACAATTTTCTCCATTTCTAGGCAATTGACCTCAAAATGTGTTGCTGTATCATGCAGCCTACACCAATTGGTCATAAAATTCAAATCAGCAACATTAGCAGTATGTGGTCTTTCCTCACCTATTTGATAATTATGGGGAACTCCCCCGTTGTTAGGTCTAGTATTCCACTGCCTATTATTGTTGTTGTTTTTGAACCTTTGATTATATCCTCTATTCTAATTTTGATAATTTTGATTTGAGGAGTTCTGACCCTGGAAGTTCCTATTGGTGTTTTGATTTTGGTTCTGATTAGAGTAATTGCCCTGATAGTTATAACCTCCCTAGTTGTTTTAATTCTGGTTTTGATTATGGGGAGGGTTTTGCTTGAGTTGTGCCATGTCATTTGACATTTGAGAGAGAGTCTTCTTGAGAGTCTCTAACTCAGTTGTGAGTTGAACAGCTTGTTCATTCTGCACATTTTGGACTATGGTTGGGGAATGGACATGGGTTGATCCTCCCCATTTTTGTGGTTGATTTTGAGGTTGTTGTTGTTGAGATTGATGGGAGGAATCTTGTGTGCCATTGCCAAAGAAGGGCACAGTGGATGGATCTTGCAACTCAGATACAAGTCCATATTGGGAATAAGACATCCCTAGGATAGTGTTGTACAATGGTGGATTAGGCATTTGATAATTCATGGGAGGAAAAGTTGCTCCTAAACCTCCAGATGACAAACTTATCTGTTGTTGCAATTTGATAGCCAAATGATAAATTTTAGACAGTGAGTCAATCTCAACAGGTTGATAAGTTCTTTGCAAGAACAGGCCAATCAAAGAATCAGTAGCTCTCAAATATGTCTGTATGGCCATACCCTCCGGTACCAAGTAAGGCTCTTGTAGCCTACGATACATCCTTTGGAACCTAGTGTTAAACAAGGGCAATGGTTCATGATGTTCCTTCCTTATGGTGGAAAACTGGTGATATAATATTGTAGGATCCACATAAACCCTGAATTGATTAATAAAAGCATTTTCTAAATCTGTCCAACCCAGAATAGATCCCTGGGGCAGATTTAGATACGAATTATATGCCATATCTCCTAAATAGTAAGGAAACAATCTACATACCACATCTTGATGAGCAACTTGAGCTCGTGTGCAAGCATCTTTGAATGCTTGTATATGTTCCTCAGCACTTCTCGATTCTCCATGCATGTATTTTTGGATAGAACCTCTTTGGGTTCTTTGTTAAATCATGAAATCCCCCAGGAATAGTCCCTAACGGGGAGGGATTATTCACAAAGTAAGCCATCAGTGGGATTGGTTGGGAAGGTGGTGATATAGGCTGAATTGGTGGCGATACAGGCCTAATTGGTGATGTAGGTTGAACTGGTGGTGGTGTAGGTGGATTCAGAGGAAATCCAGGTGGAGTAAGTGGTAGTGGCAGTGTAGGTATCAAAACCCTACGAGCATGACGTCTTGGTCTAACCAGAGCTTGCAATTCTTGTAATGGTTCAAGATCAATAGAAGATCTAAGAATCCTTTCGTATTTGTCCAGTGAGAACAACCCTAGTGAGCCAGCTTGTTCTTTTAGGCCCTCCTTCTAGCGCCAACTTCTGTTGATGGTGAAAATGATACAAACAACGTATAAACATAATATTTCTACTCTATTTCTCCTAAAAAAGAAAGAAAACATGTAGTGGCCTAACTTCCAAGGTTGTGGTAGTTGGTTCTCAACTGTCTTATGTCACTCAATCGATTCATGCAACTGTAATATTCAAGGGGCCTATGCTAGTAACAAAAGATTCAAGCCATGACTCTTTTTTATCAAACCATTCTTGTAAATAAAAGGGGTTTCAAACAAAAGAAAAAGATAGATCAAAGGGTGAACCTGTAAGTATGAATTAAATTTATCCAATATCTGGACATATACCTTCAACAATCGATGTTTTCTAACAAATCACAAAACCAAAGCATGACACAATTTACATAATAAACTATAACATTTCATGCATCTAAGGTGCTTAATTTAATTCAACTATTCGCATATCACAACTATCTCCACAACTTCAAAAGATCACACACATCAATTCATTACAAAGGTCATATATCAACAGACTTTAATATCTTCAATTCAATGATAATCTAACAAGATAATCCTTAAATCTGATTCCTTCAAATGACTTTCAACACTCAAGAAAATTTTATGTTTTAGCACAATCACTGCATACAGATAGATTATAACTTATCAGCCTTACCACACAAAACAATTTAATTCTAACATCATATTATGAGAAAATCTATAATTTTTATTACCTGTACACTATCTAGTAACAATGTATCTCAGCAATCACTACAAAATTCTATCTCCTAACAGTAGGTAAGCAAATTCTATTCTCAATTAGCTGACCTTTACAATATGATACCCACAGGGTATTCATAGATGTACAAAATTCGAACTCTCCTTCTATTTTAAGTCGTCCACCCTTTCAGGAACTAAATATTCTCTTGAAAACTTAGATCAATTTGATCTTGAGTTCTTACATTAGACATTCAGTTAAACTAGATAATAGAAAATAGAAGAGAAAAAGAAGTCATGCGCCAGAAAAACTGTTAGTGTTGTATGCAACATGCAAAGAAGAAGAAAGTCATGCATGCAGGGATTTATGCATGTGAAGCTGGATCTACAATGAAATCATCATAACTGGTGAAGACTTGCTGTAATGTATCTAATTCTAGCCCATCAATCCAATTATCTTCAAATTTAATTCGATCCAATTCTGTTGTAGCAAACTCCCTCATACCTTTCATCTTTATCAATTCTCTACTAGCAGCTTTTATTTCTTCCTTGACATCCATTAGTCGATCTATTATCAAATCTTCTCCATCATGTTCTTTCTGCATGAGTCCTCTAAATCTCTCATCCCATTTCTCTTTTATCTGATCCAAAGGCATGCCTTCTTTTGTTAACACATTTACATCCACAATAATAGCATTGACTACTTCCAACTCCTCAAACTACTTAGTCAGATTATTAACAGCCTCTTGAACCTCGTTCCTATGCTTACACAAGAAATCTGCTCTAAATCAGAGTATACGAGAGGTTTTCTCCACAAAATCCTTATTGTCCTCCTCAAGTATTGATTGTTCAAAAAGAGTAGTTAAAGGCAATGCACTAACCTTTCTAATTTATGACTATACTCTTTATACTCCTCTTCTTGTTTCTCCGATGCTTCAATATATTGCTTCATTTCTCTTATCAACTCTTTAGTGCCTTTGTAGGCTTCAAAACCCTCAACCAAAACTTTACCTACCTCCTAATTCAACTTGTCTACCCGTCTGTCCACCATCTCCGCTTTACCTCTTACCTACACCAAATCATCTACCTCCTTTTTTCTCAACAAAATAGGAGTCTCAATGGTGGTTACCTATTGTGATCTCAGAGTGGAGATACTTCTCAAAAATGAATGCAATTGATCCAACTGAGCCTTAAGCTCATCCTTCTTTTGTTTATCCTTTATCATTCTTGACTTGGTTGTTGAAGCCACCACATAAATTAAGTTCATCTACTGACTTCTAGTGGGCCTTCCTAAGTTGACAGTACTCAACTGATAATATGTTAACTGCATGTCCCCTACCTCCTTCTCTGTCATTGGCATGGCACATTCAACAACAATCTCTCCTTTTTTCGTGAGTCTAGTAGAATGTAGAATTTTGGCCTTCTTTTTAGGCCTCTCTTGATCGATCTCCTTCATCATATACTCCCAATTAAGAGGCTGTGAAGGTGTTACTGCTCTCTTCTGTAGATCTACTTTCAACCAAGTGGGAGCACATGGAGTAGTATTCATCATAGAGGAAGAGGAAATAATGGTACAAGGTGGCTGCATATTCACTTGGGGTTGAGATTCAACCCTTGATTTCTTTTGTTGTTCTTGCACTATATGCATCTACACAAGATTTTCAGCCTCTTCCCTATCTTTCTATTCTTGCCTTTTCTTATCTTCCTTTTCTTTCCTCAACCTCTCTTCCTCCAACCGATCTCTCTCTATTTTTTCTTTTTCCAACCTTTCTTTTTCTAATTTTTCCTTCTCTAGAGCTTCTTTCTCTAGTTTCCCTTTTTCTAAAGCCCCTAGTCTTTCCTTTTCTAATCTTTCCACCTCTAAAGCCTTAAGTTTTTATGCCTTTGATTCTTCTTCTTATTGTTTCTTAACCAACTCTTCGGCCTCCTTTTCCTTCCTTAACTTTTCTGCTCCTTCTTCTTTTTGGCGAGCTTCCTCTGCAAGTTTTAACTTGGCAATCAAGATTCCTTTTTCTCTCTGGTTCCTTGCCTTCTCTTCCTCAAGGTCATGAATCTTTTGTATTAGTTCCAACTTGTCATTCTCTTCTTTAACCTTGAGTTCATGCTCTTTCCTACCTTCTTTGTTTCTCTACTTCATCAGTTGCTGCCTTAGCTTCAATTTGTTTGGTTGTTAATTATTGTTGGTGCAGTATAGCATTAGCTTGTGCCTTAGCATCAATTTCCTTTTGCTTCTCCACTGCAGCCTTTGCATCAGAATTTTTTTTCGCCTCTTCAAACAGCTTCCATTGATCTTCTTGTGTCAAAACCTGTTCAATATCCTCCTCTAGAGGCATGTTTTCTTGCATATCTTTTTCTGACTCCATTTCATCTGAATCCGTTCCAACCTCATGAATTTCTTTCTGTAAGGCTGCTTTTCCCTTTCCAGCTTCAGCCATACTATGAAGAGCTCCCTTTTGAACTTCTTTAGTCTTCTTCCTTGTAAGTGGTATTTGTGCAAATGATTCACCTAATGTAGGTGTCGAAACAATTGATCCATTTTGTACATCCTCTTCATCATCTATCATCTCAAGTTCTATCTCTTCAATGTCTAGGGGAAAGAACTCCAATGGCTCTTTGGGAGGTGTCTTCCTTTTAATCCTCTTGTATCCCTTACCCTTTTTAGGGGCTGGTCCCTGAGGAGTCTGGGTTCTTAGAACTAACCATTGCATACTCCCATCCAATACTGTCCTTCCAATCTGCTTAATATCAATGGTTTCCTCAACATCCCAGTCAAATGGATCTAGGTTCCTGGTACCAAAGTTCAAAGTTTCATAGGATGGATCCAATACAATTCCATCATCCACCAATGTGTCAGGAATATTATCTTTAAAACCAAGCTCTAACATGAGTGAGACAGATAATCTTTCATAATTCTTCTTTCTTAGATCATACTCATCTTGTCGGTCACTCCAAAAGTCTTCTAACAAATTGAAATGTTTGACAAACACTGAAGGCAACAACACATGCATCTTACCCTTTGGATCAAAATACTTACAAGTTGTGTATAAACCTAACTTTAATTTTATCAACTCATTACAAACCACCTTTGCTCCTACCAAGTGCTGACAACTATACTCACCCAACTTCATGGGGAACTTGTGACATCCTATCTTATGCTTTATTCCAAACCGAGCATTAACTCGAAGAGCCTGATATACAAAATCCATTAGCACTATCCTATTGTTGTAGCACCTTGGAAGCAGATGTGGATGGCCTTCAAAACCAGCTAACCTGAGATATGTGAATTTGGGGTATTGAATGTACCAACATCCCCATTCAGTAATGAATGCCATGGCTTCTTGACTCAACCAGTGCCCTACATCCCCATTCAATTGGTTTATGACCACATATATAAATGCATCATTGACTCTTCTGAAATGAGTCTCAACAACCTAAAGAGACAACTGATCATAATGCTCCCACACTTTCTTTTGTCCATCCAAGGCTCCCATTATGCCCACTCTATTCAATCCTGGGAAAATACCCAATCTATTTACTGCATATACAATGTCAGAAGTCATAAAGAAGCACTTGGTTTCTCTGATCCTTGTTAGCTTATCATGTATGGCATCAGAGACAATCATTGACCAATCAAACTGTTGTTCACCATTCAAGATGGTCTGAATAAAAGGAAGCATCCACTCCTTGAAGTGAAATGCATCCCTCTTCCCAAATACCCTAGACAACATCAAGATTAAGTCTGACAATTCTTTTCAAAATTCTGCTCTCTTTGGTTGATCATGAAGTTTGAGCAGAGACTTCTTCTTTGTTCTCAACCATTTCTTATTCAAATGAGTTTTATTGGATGATTTATACTTGCTATACTTCTCTAGGGCCTCTGCCTCAAATAGCCACACCAAGTTCTTGGGATCCAGAACAGTAAATATATTTTGAAACATCTGAGGAGTAAGATCAATGATCACATTATTTTGTGAATCCATGCATAGTCTTGTAGCAGGATTGTAAGCACTGGCTGCTATCAAGATTAACTCCGAGCACTGGACTGACAGAGGAAATACATTGATATGGGCCAAGCTGGAATCAATAATTATTTATGTCCTTCCTATTATATTTTCCCGTTTCACAAAGATTTCTTCATATAGCTCTTCAAAATTATATTGACCCAAATTGGTATCAGTGATATCTGACCAATCTAATTCTACTTTGCTCATTTTCACAACAGGACTTCTGTGATTATACCTCAAGGTATAAGGCAATTGTTCTGGCTTCAACTTCTTTGGTTTAGGTGTTGCCTTTGATGTTCTTGTAGGCTGGTTCCTTTGAGCAGCTTCCCTTGATGTTCCTGACATCCTTCAACTTTCCTACAAGCAAAACCTCTAATTAGACCTTTAAATATCATCACAAAACATGCTTTAAAAACCATACCTTTCATATATGCACCGAAGGTAGAACCAAGCAGAAACACATTCTAAAACAGTCTCTTTTAACATACTGTCAAGATCGAAGTCAAAACCGATATACATATTTCACTAACAATGAATGAGCTCGAACTCGAAACCGGGATCATAATGAAAAACGGATTTGGTTTTTCTTCCGATTTTTATATATTCATATTCTATTTCCATTCCGCCTCCGCTTCCGTGCAGGTTATCGTTATTTCAAAAGAAGACTTCTCATTATACGCAGAGCCGGAGACGGGATGGAAATAGAATCGATACCTTTTGCAAAATAGAATTTTCAAGTTCAAGATCGATTCTGATCTTGTCTCCACCTGGGTTGACCATGACGTCATCAAAGATTTTATCGATTTAACACACAACTTCATGATTAAAACCAAGGTCATATTAAATGAAAAGAGGCTTTAATAAGCCTATACTCATATGACCATGGGGAACAACTATATTTTAGGGCATCATATTTTAATCATTTAAATGTGATCACAAAAACACACAAAACCCTAATCTAACAAACACGATAAAACTAGGGCACAGATTTTAACCCCTGCCATTTTACCAGATTGAATGCGCAACAACACCCTAAGTAAAAATGAGATTCAACTAACCCTAACTTACTATAAAAACATGAATTTAATCTACCTCACTATAAATCCCATTTAAATTTAATCCTATTGCAAATTAAAACAGCGCGACGCGATCACGACTAAAACGTGAAAGCGACCGTGCCCGAAAACACAAAGAACCAAAAACAAAAACAAAAGAAATGAAGAAAATGACCAGACAAACAAAATAGAGCAAGAATCTACTCAACAAACATACCAAGAATCATGAATCATTTAAAATGAAATGTTGCAAAGCACGAGCAACATAAAAAAAATGCAACAGTAAATAAACGAAGAACAACAACGATAAGAAACTTTACCTCGAACAGGAACCCAACTAACCTTCTAAACTGATTCGCAAGCAATAATCTTCTCCTCCTTTAATCGATTCGCTCAGATGAACTCTGTCACTGCTCTTTCTTGCTCTTTAATCTCTTAATAATGATAATAATGATTCATTTAATCCTTACTGAAGGTAAAAATGAGGATTTCTACCTACGCGAGCAGCTATCATTAATGCATTGAATGTAGTTTTAAGAGGAGTAAGAACTGAAAGAGAACCGACACTTCACTATAGTGCGACTTCAATCAAAAAGTCAATGATCCAAAAGCGGCAGGGGCAGAATCGAAATGGAAACTAATTTAGAAACTTAAGAAATTTCCTAAGTTAATTCTCGTCTCGGTTCCGGTTCCGCTGATAAAGCGCAAAACAAAACCACACACAAAAAGCAAATCAAAAGACCGACATAACAAAACTAAACACAAGGACTTAGACTAAAACCAAAAGTTGAAATAGCGGAGGCGGGGGCGAAATAGATTATGATCTTGCAATTTTCGAAAAAAAAACTAACTTAACACCCACTCCGGCTCCAACTCCGACAAAGACAAACAAAAAGGGTTTAAATAGAAAGACCATCAGGATGGGAACTAAAACAAGTTTCAAAAGAACTTTCAAAACCCGATTCAGTTCTGGTTCCTCTTCCAACAAAGATTTTTTTTTTTTTTAAAGTGTTGGCAAAACAAGACTCTAAACTTTGTTTGAAAAACCACTAAGGATAAAGAACACAAGGGGGACCCCTTTTGACCAAGGCAAAAGATGGGGTGGTTATGCAAGGCATAACACAACCTCTATCAACCTTGAACAAAATATCAAATATGCACAGGCATAGCATCAAAATAGAAGAAATGTGGAGCATATCACATAGCACATTTTGTATACGTGCACAACAATGTTTTCTCTTTTTATCAAATTTTCCCAAAATTTACTTTGAAATCAAGTACCAAAGACATCATCTCATCTCATTACTTCATTCCAGCTCATCTTCAAACACTGCGACAAAAAGATAGCTCCATGTGCTCACAACACTTCCTTAATATCTCAACTACACATGCACAACCTGCAACAACCCGTTTTCCTCTTTTTCACAATTTTCTTGATATCCTCAACATATACATCATGCAAAAAACCTCCTTAACACATAGTTGACATAAATGACAACATTATCTAGTATAAATCTTGTTGAAATCAATGAAAACACCTTTATACTTGCAACAATCTCCCCCTTTGTCATTGATGGCAACAGAAGATGTGAAAAAACATCAAAGAGAACACAACATACCTGATCACACTTTCTTATGATTTCATTTCTTTTCTCCCCCTGAATAGATAATAAAAAAATCAAATGATACTTTTCCCCCCTTTGACATCAATGGCAAAGGAAAAATGTTCTGCATTATTCTCCCTCTTTGACATTGGACCAAGATACTTGCACTGAATACTCCCCCTTAGGAGTATTCCTAATCAACTCAACAACTCTACAACCATGACAACACATGACACTGCCTACTCCCCTTGAGGGGTAGCCACCAAAATTAGTTCAAAAAAGAGATGAATCCATATATCCATTGGAATGATGCATCTCCATATGCATCTAGTTCAAAGGAGGGTCAATAACCCTCAACTTCTCTTAAAGATACTCAAAAGTATCCTTAGGAAGAGCCTTAGTAAATATGTCAACAATCTGATCCTTTGTAGGTACATACTCAAGTTTTACCTCATTCTCCATAACCTTCTCTCTCAAAAAGTGATACCTTATTATTATATGCTTTGTCCTTGAATGCATCACTAGATTCTTTGAAATTTTAATTGCACTTGTATTACCACAAAAGATTAAAAAAAATCTCATCATATAAAACTTTGATATCCTTTAATGTCTATATCATCCATAAAACTTGTGTACAACATGATGCTGCAACAATATAATCAACCTCTACAATGTACAAGGAAAATGAATCCCGCTTCTTACTCAACCATGACACCTATCTACATCCAAGAAATAATGCACCAACACTTGTATTTTTCTTTTCATCAACACAACCAACCCTATCTACATATGTATACGCACTTAATATGAAATCAGTATCCTTAGGATACCACAATCCATAATTTAGAGTGTCTCTTAAATATCTGAATATCAATTTTACTACTGCAACATGTGTTTCTTTAGGTTCTTCTAGAAATCTAGCCACAAGACAAACAACATGCATGATTTTTGGTCTAGTAGAAGTTAGATATAGTAGTCCACCAATCATAGATCTATATTTTTTGTTATTAGCCTTAAGTGAATCATCATCTTTTCTCAATTTACAACCAGTCACCATAGGAGTGCATACCGGTTTGGAGTCTTCCATTCCAAACTTCTTCAACATCTCTTTGACATACTTTGACTATGAAATGAAAATATCTTTACATGTTTGATTGATGTGTAACCCAAGGAAGAAATTCATTTCCCCAAACATTAACAACTCAAACTCTTTCTACATATCTTCAATAAATTTATTACACATAGCTTCATTTCCACCAAAGATAATATCATCCACATCTACAACCACTATTAAGATCTTGTCTTCCTCAATTTTGAAGTAAAGGTTACTATCTATGATGTCTTTACTAAATCCTTGTTGTATCAAATATCTGTCTAATCTTGCATACCAAGCTCTAAGAGCTTGCTTCAATCCATATAATTCCTTCTTCATTCTACACACCATATCCAATTGATCTAATAATTTAAATCCTTATGGTTGTTCCATGTAAATCTCTTCTTTCAATTCACCATTTAGAAAAGTAGACTTCACATCCATCTAATGAACTTTAAATTCCTTATGTGCTACAAATGCCAAAAACATTATTATAGCTTCCATCCTAGCGATAGGATAAAATGTCTCCTCAAAGTCTTTTCCTTCACTTGTGAGTAGTCTTTATGCACAAGTCTTTCCTTATTTCTCATCACTTCTCCATTCTCATTCAGTTTATTTTTGAAAACCCACTTAGTTCCAATTATGTTCTTGTTTGCCGGTCTAACAACCAATTCCCAAGTCTTATTTTTCTCAATTTTCATAAGTTCTTCCATTTCCTTCATCCAATGTTCATCTTTGCATGCCTCAATCACCATTTTAGGTTCAAATTTAGAAATTAAACATAGATTTACCTCAACTTCAACAACTTTTTTTCTTGTCAATACTCCTTTCCTCTTGTCTCCAATTATCTAATCTTCAGAATGATTCTTTTGCACATACTTAGGGGTCGTAGGGGTCTTCTTCAAAGATTCTTCCTCTTCATTCTACACTTCTTTTTCTTCAAATTTTTTTCTTCTTCATCTCTACAATCAGGTTCATCTAACATATAACCATCTACTACAATTAAATTTTGTAAGTTTTCATCAACTTTAACATTTGCACTTTCAACAATCTGTCTTATCCTTTTCTTGTAACATCTATAAGCTTTTATTTTAGTATAAAATCCAAGGAAGATACCTTCATCAGACCTTGCATCAAACTTTCCTAATTTTTCTTCATCTCTCCCGATATAATATTTGCTTCCAAATACTCTAAAGCACTTGATAGTAGGAATCCTTCCATACCAAAATTCATAGGGAGTCTTTGTGTTGTTAACTTTAGCTTGAACTTTGTTAAGTATGTAAAAAGTAGTATGAATTACTTCTCTCCAGTATAGTTCTGATAGATTTTATTCTTTCATCATAGTCCTAGTAGCTTTTTAAATAGTCCATTTTTTTCTCTCAAGTACTCCATTCTGTTGAGGATTTCTAGGGGCGAACAAGTGCATCTTTATTCCATGAACTTCACAAAACATGTTAAACTCGTTGGAGGTGAATTATCCACCTCTAGCATAACTCAAAAAAATTATTTTCACATTCATTTCATTCTAAACCATAGCTTTAAATTCCTTGGATCTATCTAATGCATCATATTTTTCTCTAAGAAAAGTAGCCCATGTCATTCTAGAGTAATCATCAATCAAAAGCATGAAATATCTGTCACCTTGAAGACTTTTCACCCTTGTAGGACCACAAATATTTGTATGTATTAATTCCAATAGTCCGGTAGTAGATTGTTCCTTTCCTTTGAAACTACTCCTTACTTGCTTTCCAAATAAACAATTCCTACAAACAACATTGATAGGCTTTGTGATTCTTGGTAGGTTTCTCACTACATAAACTGAACTAATTCTCACTAAATTATCAAATTTCATGTGACACATCCTTTGGTGCCATAACCAACAATAATTAATTTGAGACATAAATAAATGGCCATCAACACCCTTAAGTTGATAGATGTTTCCTGCATCAATCCTTTTACTAGCAACAATCACAGTTTCAGACCCTTTTCTAATATCACATATTTAATCCTTAAACACAAGATTATATCCTTTTCTACACATTTTTCCAAACACTAAAAAGATTATTCCATAAACCTTAGCATAGTAAACATCTTCAGTATTATGCTTTTCATAAAAACTAATTGAACCTATTCCACAAATCTTAGCTCCTGAATCATCTCCAAATTTAACTAATCCACCATCATAATTTTCAAGTTTAAAAAACTTACTTTTGTCTATTTTCTTGTGATTAGAGCATCCATTGTCAACAACCCTGTAATTCTTATCTTCTTTAACATGAATAAGAGATACCAAAGTACCTTCAATCTTATCCTTCTTCTCCAAAACACTTTCCTTCACACAACTTTCAGAGTTAGTAGAACTAGATTCTTCTTTTATAGCAAAGAACAAGCATTCATTATCATCAAAATCTCCATAATCAGATTCATCACCAGAAATACCAACATCTTCTTTGACATAGTAAGCTCTTTTAATAATATTTCCTTTGTTCTCCTTATTCTTATTGTCCACAACTCTGTTTGGACATCTAGAGGCATAATGATGTACATTTCCATAATTGAAACATTCGAAAGGTAGTTTACCTTTGTAATTACCGGTGCCCTTTTCCATCCTTACAAATTTATCTTCCACATCATCAAGATCATCTCCATATGAATCTTCAAACTTTTTTTATTTTCCAGCCTTAAAAGAAATATACACTTTTGTACCATTTTTTAAACCAAGATTTCTCATTTCAAATGAAGTTAGTGTAATAATCAATTGATCTCTAGAATAAGTATTAAAATTTTCAACTTCCTCAATAGCAGATACCTTTTCACTGTATGAATTAGGAAGTTCTATGAAATTTCTTTACCACCTTAGGTTCTTTAACTTGTGCACCAAGACCTCTCATAACACTTACCAATTCATCAACTCTTTGCTTGTAGTTGAAATTGTTTCATCTTAAGACATTCATATAGTCTCAAATTGTGCCTTCAAATTATACAACTTTTCTTGTAAAACCCTATCATATCCTTCATAAATACTTTCAAGATTATCCCAAAAAATCTTTAATAGTCTTAAGACTCATGACTTTAACCAATTTAGTATTTGAAAGACTGCTCATCAGAATAAATCTTGCCTTGGAAATTACCTCATGTGCCTTGATCTCATCACTTGTGCTCAGACCATTCTGAGGTGTAGTATATTGATTCTTGTTAGAGTAATTGGTTATTTACTTTATTAATTAAACAATATTTGTTTAATTACTTAAAGTTCCCTTTTATCTCTTTTACACTTAAGCTAACATTAGGTGCATAATAATTAATTACTTTATTAATTATTAATGTGCAAGCCTATGGTTTTCCCTTTTATGGTTTTCTTTGACCTACATGAGGTTGTAAACTTCTCTTTTGTATCATTATTCATTTTACATTTTTGGGTGAATACAGAGCTCCAAATTATTGAGCATTCTCTTTGTTGCTTCTCTTTTCTTCTCCTTGTAACAGGTATTCTTTGCTTGTAGAGGTCACTAGGCTCCTATGAAGTGCTTTCTCAACTCCAACATGGTATCAGATCTTCAGATCTGTAGCTGCTTGTTCTTGTTTTGAGATTTTTGCATTGGAAGCAGATCTAGGGTTCTAAGGTTTTTTTGGGTGGATTTAGTATACTCCTATATTTGGGTTCACTTTGGGCCCAAACGGACATTGCCATTGGATTCGTAGCACCCAAAAACCCCTAAATCGTATGTTCATTCGTCGATTTTGGTTACAGGCGATCAGGGAAGCAAAAAAAATTTTGCCCTAAGGCCGTACGGCCCCAAGGCACTCCGTCCGCAGCAAAAATCACAAAAAAAATTTAAAAAACAAAGGTTTTTTAAATATTTTTTTGGACTGCCTGCACAAACCGGCCGCACCACCGGCGAGCCGCTCGGTGGCCATCGCTCGGCCACTATCACCGGTGACAACAGTCGATCGCGGCCCCGCAGCATCGTTGCACCGCCCTGCCCATGCTCCGCTCGCGCGCCGTTCGCGCACCACTTGCACGCCACCAGCTGACCACATGCCGCCACCTGTGCGCCAGCCCCCCTAGTCCATCCATATGATCAAGGGCCACCGGATTTGAGCCCTTGAGGGCTAATTTTTTTTCTCTTCAACCCTTTTATGCACCTTTCATTCAAACGGGCATAACTCGGGCATTTTAGCTCAGTTTTTTGAATGGAAAAAGGTATTGGAAAGCTGCTTCTGGCATCAATCTGATGGTATAAAAAAATTTCAAAATTTTACCAATTCGAATATTATTTTTCCAGTCAAAGTGGGGTCTTTTTTCTTCACTTCCAAGGCCATAGAAGGTGCAAACGGACTCCATTTTTCAAAAACAAATAGGCGTTGGAAAGCTCTCAACATGATCTATTTAGATATGTGATATTTTTTATCATAATTTTCACTAGGTACATGAGAAATAGTTTTGAAGTATTTTTTGCTTATGCATTGCTTCCTCTTTCTCAATTTGTACTAGGGTTTGGATTTATCTCTTGTGGGGGGTGTTTTTTTGTTGCTTTTTGTCATTTATATCAGAAAACCAGAACACCAAAACTCTCAAAAAATCAAACCCTTCTACATCTTCTGTCTATTATGAAAGATCACATAATAATAAAAAACACAAGTAAGTACAGGTGCAGGGTTTCATGGCAGACTCCTTAGTTGAGTTACTCACATCACACAACTATCACACTTGGAAGTCTCGAATGATGAGGCTACTCAGGTCATGAGGGTTGTGGTCTTGTTTAGATGAGGTTCAGCCTCAGTCACAGCGTCCTTTTGAGATTATGTAGCATATGAACAAGATGGATGAAGCTATGGGTTTGCTATGCATGCATGTTTCAGACAGTCTTTTGTTTCACCTTGATGCTTTGCTCACTCCTCGAGCCATGTGGTTGAAGTTTGAGACACTTTTTGGGGCCATTAATGAGTTTCGAGCATTACAGATTGAGGCAGAGCTGACTTCACTGTTACCTGAATCATTTCCCACTATTGAGAATTTTTTGAACAAGTTCAAAACTATCCGCACTATTTCACAAGGTTGTGGAAAGAATAAGTTAGACACATAGTGCATTTACTTGATTCTTTCGAAGCTTCGTGGTCCATTTTTGATATTTGTTTCTTTTTTCTATTCCACCATGGATGGTCTGGGTGCTAGTTTTACCATGCCTACCTTTAATTTATTTTGTGAGTATTTGTCTCAGGAGAAGTCTCACCTTTCTCAGATGGATATGCTCCCAGGATCAGAGAACAAAGCATTGGTTGCTCAGTCACCTAAGGAGAAATAAAAGTAGAAACCGAGGCCCAAGAAAGATTTTGCAGCCAGTGAGCATTCCTCCAAACCTCCTCCTAAGTCTGATTCTAAACCACCACTTAATCCAAAACATAGGAAATCTTTGAAGTCTGGTGAGTCTTCCTCCAAGACTAAGCAGAAATCAAGAGACACTTGCAGCTTTTGTGGCAAGGAAGGACATCCAGTTTCTAGGTGTTGGAAATGATTAGAGGCTTTAGAGGAAGCCATGCAGCAACAACACATCTCCTCACCTCAGTCATCTTCTTCTTCCATAGGGAAAGGCCATGTTCTCACTACTCGAGCATCGACCTATGGGTCCACTTGGATTTTAGACTCTGGTGCTTCTCACCATATGACTCACACTCAGCAGTTGGTCACTTCTCTTGCCTCTTGTGGTACTTCACAGATTGTAGTGGGTGACTCTTCATAGCTTTCCATCTTGGGTTCAGGTTCTGTCTCTTTGGAAGGAGGCACTCTACAGGATGTTTTGGTTGTTCCTGACATTTCGACAAACCTCTTGTCCATTTATCAGATTTGCCACACTGGCTCTGGTAAGACAGTTGATTTCTCACCACATGATGTGGTTATTCGGGACCTCCATGATTCTGATTTGGTTGTGGCTACTGGTAGTGTTGATACTGCATCTCGTCTTTACAGATTTGATGGCTTTGCACCTTCTGAGGGTACAGGTTCATCTCTTATAGCACATGCAAATTCAGTGAGTCAGCTTTGGCATGAGCATTTGGGCCATGTCAATTATAGATATCTTCAGCAGATGAGTACACAGTCACTTGTTCTTGGTCTTCCATGGATTTCCTGCACTGACGGTGTTTGTCATGGTTGTGTGCTTGGCAAGCATCACAGGGATCCCTTTTCGAAGGGAAGTACCACTCGTGCTTTGGCACCCTTGGAGTTGATTCATAGTGACCTCATGTCATTTCCCACTCCTTCTTTTTCAGGGGCCAAGTATGTACTCACATTCATTGATGACTTCTCCAGACACACATGGTTGTACTTTCTTAAGTACAAGTCTGATGTCTTTGATTCCTTTCGTGTCTTCAAGACATTTGTAGAGAAGCAGTCTGGTCTTTCTTTCCAGCGGATACGTATAGATAATGGGGGGGAGTATGTGAATCAGGCCTTCAGATATTTTTACACTGAGCATGGTTTGCAGCATCAGTTTTCTATTCCCTACACCCCTCAGCAGAATGGTATCACTGAGCGAAAGAACAGGACTTTACGGGAGATGGCTAATTGTATGATTCAGTCAAGGTCCATGGATTCATCTTTTTGGGCTGAGGCAGTCAATTGTGCCAACTATATTCAGAATCAGATGCCTCACAAGGCGATTCGACATATGACTCTTGAGGAGGCTTGGTCTCATGACAAGCCTGATATTTCATCATTTTGAGTATTTGGTAGTGGGGCATGGACTTTTATTCCTGATGCTTAGAGGAGAGCTATGGAGCGAAAGAGTCGACCCCTCATATTTGTCGGCTACTGTGAGGATGTTAAGGCATACACGTTGTTTGATCCTGATTCTAGAGAGGTCCTGTTTCGACGGGATGTTCAGTTTCATGAGCGCCTTCCTCTAGTTGATACCTTGTCTCCAGTGTCCACTTCACTACCTACTCCACCCACTACAACTCTTCAGGATTATTTTGAGGATTCTGATGAGGATATTGATGATCCCCCATCTCCACCTCCACTTGCTCCACCTCAGAGGCCCAAATGGGCTCGCTTTACTATTGAGGCAGTAGGATCTATGGCCGGTGATC
>CM021100.1:780029602-780051926 GCA_007115665.2 Sequoiadendron giganteum | reverse complement strand
TATTTTTCCTTCATTATCATTACTACATGATTCCCAATTCTTGCATGTAGTTTGGAGTAGAGAATCAAAACCCCACTTAGTGTTTGATACTATTTAAGGCTAGGTTCCTACACTTGTCTGATCCTAACTTCTGATGTTCCATCAGGATCGAGTATCAGACCATTATCATTTAATGATTAATTTTTTTGGCAAAGTTTCACTTCATGTCCCGACTCTAATCATTGCCATCACATCGAGATCATAAGTCAGGTCAGCACCGAACCTTGGCCACATCGTTAAGTACCATGACTTGGTGACACCCCGATATTGATCCTTGAAAGTATAGTCAGAATCAAAACTTGGGTCTGACCTATTCTCACTCTACATATTTAAGGTTTGGTTCATGATCAATTCTCAATTCTGATTCCCAATATCACATTGGGATTGAAACTCGGGAATCTACTTACACCTGTTCATCACTGTCGGTTTGGTTCTAAATCATAACCAGATCCTGACTTATGATTCAACATTTGGATTGAAACTCAGCAAAACCCTTCATACACTTCATTGGTCAAAGTGTTTCTACTTGGTGAATACCCGATCCTGATTCTTGAATACTGTGGGATCAGACCACGGAATCACACTAAACTGGTTCATTAGCATAGGTATAAGTGTCGAGTCACGACGCAATCCCAACTTTCGACAGAGTTTAGTTTTGTGCTTAAAATGATCAAGTTCTTGGTTTTGTCCCGAACCTGAAACTCAAAGATGTTGGACTAACTTACTGAATGGGGTCTATTTTGATGAATTCTAATATAATTTGAATGATTTTTCTAAATTCCTCTTCATATTTTCTTTCTTTACCTGATAATTGTTAGTAGTGCAAGATAATTAACAAATATTTGACTCAAAGGAGGAAGTTCCCACTAAGGGAACATCAAAGAGAACAAGGCCAAAGAATTTAAAACCAAAACAAGTGCCTCTCACAATGAAGTACAAATTCCAAGGGAACTCGGTACCATCTAAGTTCGGGTTTGAGGTCATGAATGTCACTTATACATTGGAAGGGAACCTTGATTTGGAGCAATTTCACATAGATACCTTTTCAAAGATGTTTCCCCAAGGGCAAAGAGGATTGCAAAGTCTGGGCTAGCTCATGTAGCTAGTTTCCTTATTGTTGTGTAGTGTCCTGAGTTCATTCTAACTATTGCACAAATGTACAACCCTATTCAAAGGTAGTGCATCGATGCACATAGTAATGTAATAATTGATTTAATCCCAACAATGATTAGAGATATTTTTTACCCTCCTCCTTATCCCAATCTTAATATTATGACTAAGGATGTTGCACTTAAAATTTGGGAAAAGTACGTGGAAGGAAACAAGATGTTTATTAATAAGTGTCTTAAGATAGGAAAGAAGTCAGTGAAGAAGGTACCAGATAACCCTAAAAGGTCCAAATTTTCTGAAGATATAGGGGACATAATTACATTTTTGGCTAGAGTATTTGGTAAGGAAAATTCTTGCATCTTTGAACACTGGATGTTCCCATTCATCCAACTGATCCTAGAAGGAAAGAAATTTCTAGATTGGGGGAAAATTATTTCAGATAGCATTCATAACCAACTGCTGAAAGTAGCAGAAACCAATACATTTTGTATGTCTTCATATGTCATATACTATGCTTCAAGGATGGGACGGTTTCCTAGGTTGAACACTAAAGGGTCAATGAATGATGGCCCAGATCAAAAAAAGGTTTGGGAACATTATGACCAACTAGAGCTAAAGGAAGCATAAAAACACTTTAAAAGATTCAATGATGCATTTTGTATGTTGTTATCAATCATCTCATAGGTGGCATTGGTTTCAGATTGTCACGAGAGGCTATGGAATTCATCCAAGAGTGGGGATATCGGTTTATTCAATACCCCAAGTCCACTTATTTCAAATTGTTTGGTTATGATGGTCACCCTTTTAAACTCCCAAGGTGTTGTGGTGATAAATGGGTATTAATGGATTTTTCTCGCTAGGCTACTGAGGTAAATGCCAATTTTTTTGCACAACATAAAATTGTTTGTCATTCTTTCCCAATGCAATTGGGATTTTATTCTTGTTCATCTTTAATGATGGCTAAAATAACAACAAAAGAATTTCAAGCTTTGAATTTCCATGTCATGACCCCTATTTTATTGTTCGTAATTTACAATGTTTAATTAAATTATTTTGTGTAAAATAAAAGTATAAAGAAATAAAAAGAATTAATTACATTTTAATTAGAGAATTCATTTTGCAATTAAACGACAATGCTTGGTTATTTAGAATGATTATTTTTTTTCCAAATTGAATGATATTTCTTTATTATTATTTGGAATAAATATTTAATTTATAATTAAATCATATTTATTTATTGCTTATTAAGGGTAAATATTCCTTTTTGCAATTTAAAAATGGTATTTCCACACTATTTATTGTGGATAATTACTTAGTTGCAACTAAAATATAATTTTTTCATTATTATCTATCAAAGGTAAATATTATGCATGAAAAAGAAATATTATTTTTAATTTCAAGATTAGGTTATGGAAAATTCGGGAGAAATCTTTAAAAGAAGGAAAATCATTAACAAAAACACAACATGGTTTCTTGAACTTAATCTTTCTCTGCAAGAACAACAACGGTAAAAAGGGGGAAATTGGGTAAAAGGCTTTTGTGTAGTAAATTAAGAATAGTGAAAGAAGGGAAGAAATAGAGGAGAAGGGGAAATAAGAAGGGGAGAATTTATAGACGGTGACTTCCAAGAAAACAAAATAGGAAAAAGAGAATAATCTAGAAGGGAAATTCAGTTGGAAGCGATTTTTCCAGGTTTTTTAGATCTTTCCCTTTGCTTTTAAATTTCAAATTAGGAAAATAATGGATTGTATTGTGAAAATATTGAATTTCTTCTGAAACCATTTATGCATAATCATTGTATTTGAGTGTTGGTTGTGAAAAAAAAAATCAATGGCATAGCTATACAATCTATTCTTTTTCCCCCTCCTGTTAAATAAAACTACATATATTTATATATTTACAAATATATAAATATATATAATATTATATAAACGTGTGTAAACCCAGCTATTGTAATTTTTTGAAATGGAATTGCAATCGAGTTTTAAAATTGATATACATTCACATATATATATATATATATGCATCTATACCAAATTGTGTATATATGTAAATATATATATAGTAATAATAGTATTATTTATTTTATTTTATTATATAAATATATTTCCAAATGCTATATAAATATATTTCTAGATGCGAAATGGGAAATCGATGTACAAATTATGGAAACCCCTGTTATTGTGAAATAGTGTTTAAATTTTAGTAAAAGGAAAAAGGGGTGGGAGACCTTTGTTTTTGCGCTCCCCATTGGGGGAGGTTGTGTTGTGGAGGCAACACCCTCCATGCGGCCTATGGAGAGGGTGCTTCCCTCCATAGGTAGTGTCCCCTCATGGGGGTTGTCGGCCATGCAAGGCCCAACAAATGGCATACTTTTAATATTTTATCTTTTCCTTTAATATATGAAGGCTTCAAACATTCGACAACCTCCTCTGCTTTCATATTTCAATTTTGTGAAAATAATAAAATATATAAGTTTATATATATGTATATACACATATGTACATATATATACAAAACACCAATGTGTATGTTTGATTTAAATGTGGAAAATAAATACTTCAATCTGAACATCTACTGATAATATGTTACTGAATATATAGCTTTAAAATAAATATATATGCATATATATACATGTATTTATATATGTATATATGTATGTAATAATTTTACCCATTTGAAAATATACATATATATACCTCTGTATATATGTTTTTATATATAATATGTTGTAGGTTTATATAACGCTTTGGTTGCGAATGTATTATTTTTAAAATGGATATAAAAATAATTGCATGTGAATAAATATATACACACATATGTATTTAAATATATAAAACATCTCGATTATGAGGCAGTGGAACGTATGCCTGAAGATGTTCTTGAATGTGTAAATTTCAGCTGTAAAATATATTTTTTTGTTCTTCTCTTTATATATAAATATAAATAGATTTTATATATATATATATATATATATATATAAACGATTACAAGTAATTTACGTAAGGAAGTAATAATGTATTATGAAAAGAGTAGATAGATAAAAATCTGATTTTAAAGTGATTAAACTTTCTATTTTAAAATGATATAACTTTGTATCCGCTTGTTATTTCTAAAATTTGTATCCCTCTTTAAATGAATATACTTCTACTTGGATGTGATACTTTCCTTACTTCCAAACCTGTTATTTCTTTCGAATGTATCAATTAAATTACAAATTAAGTATTGAACACTTTGTTAACAATAGAAAAGTGCACTATGCATGAAGTTGCTATTAACCATGGGAATGCTAGAGATTGTCAAAACCAAATCAACGTGAATTGTAAAACTAGATAAAATATTTACTTCTTGTGAACGATTTTCTCAAATAGTGAACTTGGGAAATATTATGTGCTTAATTTTGCATATGTGTATTCATGAATGGGCAAGTTTTATTTCTGAAAATGTATATATATATATATTTTTGATCTGAAAGTGTTGCCTTTGATTATATATAAATCAACAATTTTAGTAAATCATTAAAATTAGAAATAAGTTATTGGATTATTGTGTGTAGATAGAAAGGTATCTATGTGCATTTAATTGCTATTATTCATTGGAGTGTTATCCAATTGATCAAATCGAGTCAATTGTGAGATGTAAAAACTAGATGTTGAGCTTATTTCTAATGAACTAGTCTTTGTATAATCTGAATGATATGGGTAGGTTTATTTATGTTTGTTGATATATGTTGTTATGGAATCTATCAACAATATATTTATACTAAAATGATCATTATTTGATGGTATTGAATGGAAATCACCTTACTTAAAATAGATTTATTTCCTTATTTAAATTGAGTTAGTGATTTTATAAGAACGTATACTCATATATTCTCTAGATAAATGAGCTATACCTTCTTAACTCTTTTATAGCATTATTCTCTTATTGTTGGAAGTAGAATAGTCTTATTTGCAAATACTTGGGAGCAATTCATGATAGTGTCGGAATTACCTAAATTTAATATGTAAGGATCATACATCACTAAAACTTGAAAATGTTGTGTGTAGACTTATGTGACTAGTATAAGAACTTCCATATGCTCCTTGATATGTGTGACATTCATGATATCCAAAAATATGTAATGAAATGTCTTGTCAACGAGACAATATGACTATTTCCTATGAGGCATCTTGTAACAAGTGAGATTTTGTAGCCATAAGGCTCTACCGATGAGGCATTTCATTAAGCCAATGAGGCACTTTTACGAGTGGTTTTTCATCCCTATGAGGGTTTTCCACTCATGAAAATTATTGTGTTATGGTTCTATTGTGGTTGCATTTATGATCTTGATATTTCCTTAATTGCATTATAGTATTTGAATTTAAATTTATAGCTGAGATGATAATTCATGTGTAAGCCTACATGGCTAAAACTAATGAAGGTACAACCCTTGTTTTGATATAATTATATGCATTGATGAACGTTATTCCATTTGGATTTGGTGATGAAATTAATTTAATTATTCCTCTTATTTTGCACCTTTTTATAATAATATTGTTCCATTAAACTATTTTGGCAATTATGGGTTATAACTATTAAGTGAAATTTGTGGATCTTACATTCCAACAAAATACCTACAGAAAATTATTTGATCCAAGGATAAAAATGTATGGTTTGTATGCTTCTTAGTTTCCCCATCATGAGCCACTTCTCGAAGAATTTTGGGCCAACCTTCAGGATCAATTTGAAGTGAGAAAAAGGGGATATGAAAGATTAGAAATTCTCAAGGTGAAATATTTTGAAGTTAAAATAGATATACTAGAGGGAACTACAGATGATGGGATCACACTTGACCCCATATATGAAAAGGATCAAGTTGCCACTAAGGATTTGGAACCCATCAATTGGATGGAAAAGGAAGAAACTAAGATCCGTAAGATATCACAGGGAGTGGTGGACATAATTATAAGATGGATTGACCTTCTGTTAAAGCAACCCAGGGGCACATAATCAAAGAAGAGGGGTTCGAGCACTGAACCTGCTTGCTCCACAGAGAAAAAACAACAATATAAGATATTGACGAAAGGTGTTATAGCAACAGAGGCAGCCACAAAAGAGCCTGCCTCAAGAGAAGAGGAAATTTCATTACAGCAAATTGATGATGCCTTGAAGAAGGCCAAAGTTACTTATGAGGCAACTACTGCTAGAGTTGTTTCAAGACTGGGTGCCACACCCTTGGCTACTGTATATCTTGGAGATAAATCTTATGGAAAATTACATTTTTTTGTCCCTATACAAACTCAGGATACCACTCCTACCATGCCATCGACATCAGGAACAACAAATATTGAAGAGGAGAGGGCCCTTATGATTGATGTAATAGAATCACCTATTTCTTCAGACTCTAAAATAACTCCAACTCAGGAAGGAGAAAGGCCCGAATGGGAGGTGTTATGCCTTGCATAACCACCCCATCTTTTTCCTTGGTCAAAATGGGTCTCCCTTTATTTTTTTGTCCTTGATTGTTTTTCAAACAAAGTTTGGAGTCTTTCTTTTCCAACACTTTTTTTTCTTTGGTTTCCTCTGTCGCAACCGGAGCCGGGACCGAATCAGGTTTTAAGAACTTCTTTCAAAACTCATTCTGATTCCCATCCTGACAGTTTTTCTTTTGACTTTGTTGTTTTGTCTTTGTCAGAGCTGGAACCAGAGTGGAGGTTAGGTCTAAATTTATTCAAAGTTTCAAAATCAAAGTCCATCCCCCCTCCGCCTCTGCTTTTTGGTCTTTCATTTTAAACTAGGTTTTGTATGTTAAGTTTTCTTGTTTCAGTCTTTTTTTTTTATTTTGATGTTTTGTTTTGCTTTATTCTTTGTCGGCAAAACCAGACCCAGAATGGGAACCAAATTGGAAGGTTAGACAAGTTTCCGGAACAGTTTTTGTTTTGATTCCGTTCTCGTCGTTTCTTGGTCGTTGACTTTACTGAAGTTGCACAATAGTAATGTGCTAGTTCCTTTTGTAGTTCTGACACCACTCTACTGCATTTATTGCATTAATGACAGATGCCATGCATGTGTGAAACTCTGAGTTTTTACCTTAATTAAGGATTAACGCGTAGTTGTTACCATTATTGTTAAGAGATTAAAGAGTGAACTAGAGTTGCAATGAATCTTTTGTGCAAGTGAATTGATTGAAAGAGAGATAGTTGCACATGGATTTCTTTAGGAAGTTAGCCTATTTATTTGCGTTCGAGGTAGGGTTTTCTATTTTTGTTCTTCTTTTTATTTTTGCATTTTCCATTTCTGTTCATTTTGGATTGATTGGCTTTGGGTGACTTCGGGAATTCCTCTGTAAGTTCGTGTGTTTTAGTTTGTTTCTCTTTTGTTTAATTTTTCTTGTTTTCATTTGACTTTTCTAGTTGTTTCTTGTCTGTTTATTTTTCAACACGGTCATTTTCATGTTTTAGTCGTGACCGCATCGTGCTACCCTAGTTTTTAAATGCATAGGTTAATTACAGTTTTTACAGTGAGTAGGGTTTGGTAAATGGTTGTTTTTACTTAGGAATCTATTGTGCATTCAGTCTGGTTAATTTAAATAGGGTTAAATTCATGCCCTAGTTATTATATATCGAGGGTTTTTAGTTTAGGGTTTTGACGCATTTATGTGTTCGTGTTTTTAATTTAAATACGATGCCCTAAAAGGTACAATCACATTTTGGTCATATGGGGATGGTCTTATTAGGTTATGTTTAAGCCCCTTTCATTTTGATATGACCTAGTCCTTAAATCGTGAAGTTATTTATCAAACTGTTAAAATCACTTATGACGTCATCGTCATTATAGGCGGAAGTGGGATTGGAATTGATCTAGACCTTGAACTATGTTTTCCAATAAGTATTGATTCCATTTTCATCCTGTCTCCAACGCATCTTACAATAAGAAGCATTCTTTCAAAATAACGATAACCTGGTTGGAAGCGGAAGCGGAATTGAATATGAAATTAGAAAATCTAAAAGAAACCAAATCAATTTCCATTCCGGTTCTGATTTCCATTACCATTCTAGTTTCGACTCCAATCCCGCTTGTTATTATTGCAATCTTAATAACGGTTTTGGCTCCGAGCCTGAAAGAGTTTTAATGGAGGTTGTTTAGAATTTTTTTATGCTTGGTTTCGCCTCCTCTATCTATATAAAGGGTAAGGTTTTAAATCATATTTTGTGATGTTTATTCACGGATCTAATTAGAGGTTTTGTTGCAGAAAAGCTAAAGAGTGTCAAGAGTATTAGGAAAATCTTCCCAAAGGAATCGGCTTGTAGAAACATCAAAGGCAGCAACTAAGCCTAAGAAGATTAAGTCGGAGCAGCTACCTTATACTTTGAGGTATAATCATAGGGGACCTGTTGTCACTACGAGCAAAGTGGAATCAAATTGGTCTGATATAACTAACACCAATCTAGGCTCATACAATTTTGGGGAGTTGTATTCAAAAACATTCACTGAGGATATAACAGGGAGAACTCAAAGAATAGTTGAGTCTGGCTTGGCTCACATCACCTTATTTCCTCTGTCTATCCAGTGCCTGGATTTTATTATGATAGTTGCAGAAGCTTACAATTCAGCCACTAAGTAGTGTATGGATTGATAGGACAATGTTATCATTGATCTAACTCCTCAAATGTTTCAACACATGTTTAGTGTCTTGGATCCAAAGAGCCTAGTATAGTTAAAGGAGGTTGAAGCTTTAGAGATATATAGCAAACACAAGGAGGCCAACAAAGCTCACTTGAACAAGAAGTGGTTAAGGACAGAGAAGAAGTCTTTGACCAAGCTTCATGATCAACCAAAGAGGACAAAATTCTACAAAGATGTATCAAACCTGATAATGATGTTGTCTAGAGCCTTTGGGAAGAGGAATGCATTTCATTTCAAGGAGTGGATGTTTCCCTTTATTTAGATAATCTTTAATGGCACCCAATAGTTTGATTGGCCAATGATTGTCTCTGATGCTATTCATGACCGGTTAACTAGAATAAGAGAAACCAAGAGCTTCTTTATGACTTCTTATGTTGTCTATGCAGCAGCTAGAGGAGGCATCTTTCCAGATTTGAATAGAGTGGGAATATTGGGAGAAGCTGAGGGAAAAAGGAAAGTATGGGATCATTATGATCAGCTATCTCTAAAATTATTTGAAACATAATTTAGAAGGGTTAATGATGCATTCTTATATGTAATCATTAACCAACTCAATGAAGATGCACAATATAGATTGAGCCAAGAAGTTATGGCCTTTATCATAGAATGGGGATGTTGATATATCCAATACCCCAAGTTCACTTATTTCAGACTGGCTGTGTTTGAAGGTCATCCCCACTTATGTCCAAGATGTTGTAGCAATAGGATGGTTCTAATGGAATTTGTATATCAAGCTATGGGGGTCAATGCCTGATTTGGGTTGAAGCACAAAACAAACTATCATAAGTTTCCCATGCAATTAGGTGAATACAGTTGCCAACATCTTGTGGGAGCTAAGGTATTTTCCAGTGAATTGATACATTTGAAGCTAGGTTTGTAAACTACTCAAAAGCACTTTGACCCAAGGAAGAAAATGAATGCCTTGGTGCCTTCGATTTTTTATAAACATTTCAACCTATTAGAGGATTTTTGGAGTGATCTTCAAGATGAGTATGACCTCAGGAAAAGGAATTATGAGAGGTTACTCGTCTCACTCATGGTAGAATTTGGGATCAAAGATGACATCCCTAATACATTATTAGATGATGGAGTTGTGTTAGATCCATCATATGAGGCATTAAATATTGGCACCAAAAGTTTGGATCTAGTGGATTGGGATGTTGAGGAGACTATTAATATCAAACAAATAGGGAGGCTAGTCTTGGATAGAAGTATCCACTGGGTTGTCCTAAGAAGCAAAACTCCTCAGGGATCGACTCCTAAGAAGGCTAAGGGATACAAAAGAATCAAGAGGAAATTTCCTTCCAAGGAGCCCTTGGAATTCTTCCCTTTGGACATTGAAGAGATCGATTTTGAGGCCTCTACCCAAGAGTTACCTGGAGTACAAGAGGGGGATGCCCAAATAGGACCGGTGGTTTCCACATTAGCAATATGTGAGTCATCTCCTCAAGTCCCTCTTACAGAGCAACTAAGTGGAGAGATGCATGAAGGAAATCTTTATGGTATAGCTGAAGCATTAAAGGGAAAAGAGAAGGAGTAGGAGATCCATGAGGTGGAAACAAACTCTGATGAGACCTTATTAGAGAAAGATGCACAAGAAAATTTGCCTTTAGAGGAGGAAATTGAGCATGTTTTGACTGAGGAAGATCAATGGGCCCTATTTGAGGAGGCAAAGAAAGCCTTGGATGCTTAAGAATATGCAAAGGCGATGGAGAAGAAAAAGGCAATTGATGCTAAGGCACAAGCTAATGCCTTACTCCAACAACAACAGGTAGAAGCCAAATGAAGAGTTGATGAAATAGAAAAGCAGCAAAGGAAAAAGGAGCAGAAGCTCAGGATCAAAGAAGAAAATGATAAGCTAGAGTTAATACAAAAAATTCATGATCTGGAGGAAGAAAAGGCAAAGCAGTGAAGGGAAAGAGAAGTTCTTGTGGCTAAATTGAAGCTTGCTGAAGAGGCCTATAAAGAGAAAGAAGAAGCAGAACGTGTGCAAAAAGAGAAGGATGTTGAGGAGTTGGCCAAGTAGCTATAGAAATAAAAGGAAGATGCAAATAAACTTAAGGCATTGGAGGAAGAGATAAATTGGGAACTCAAGAAGAAGAGATTAGAAGAAGAAAAGTTGAAAAAGGAAGAAGAAGACAAGAGGATACAAGAATTGAAAGACAGGGAGGAAGCTGAAAATCTTGCTCAAACAAATGTGGAGCAAGAACAACAAGAGGTACAAGGGGTTGATTGTCAACCTAAAGTAAATATGCCACAACCCTCTACTACTATTGTTGCTTCTTCTTCAACTATAATGACCACTACTCCAAGTGCTCCCACTTGGTTAAAATTGGATCTTCAGAAGAGATCAGTGACACCTTCACAGCCTCTCAATTGGGACGATATGATGAAATAAATTGAAAAGGAAAGGCCCAAGAAGAAGGCCAAAATCCTACATTCCACTAGGCTCACCAAAAGAGGAGAAATTATTGTTGAATGTGCCATACCAATGATGGACAAGGATGTAGGAGACATGCAATTGACTGATTACCAATTGGGAACTGTTAACTTGGGGATACCCACAAGAGATCAACATATGAATTTGATAGATGTGGTAGCTTCATCCACTAAATCAAGAATGATAAAAGATAAGAAGAGAAAGGATGAGCTTAAGGCTCAGTTGGATCAATTGCATACTTTCTTGAAGAGTATTTCTACTTCGAGGTCACAACAAATTTCCACCATTGAAACACCATTTTTTCTTATTAAGAAAGAGGTGGATGATTTGGTACAGGTAAGGAGTAAGGAAGAGATGTTGGATAGGTGGACTGATAAGATAAATCAGGAAATAAGTGAGGTGTTGGACAACAGTTTCGAGATTCACAAAATGACGAAGGAGTTAATAGAGGAAATGAACTAGTATGTCAAAGTATTGGGGGAATAGGAGGAGGAGTACAGAGGATATAGTCAAAGGTTGAAGGAGGTTAGTAAATTGCCAAATTCCACTCTTCTAGAACAATGAATACTTGAAGAGGACAATAAAGATTTCTTGGAAAAGACTTCCAACATACTTCAGTTTAGGTCTGAATTTTTATACAAGCATAAATGAAGTTCAAGATTCTGTCAAGGATTTGAATGAATAGTTTGAAGAGTTAGAGGCGGTTATTGCAGTCATTGTAAATGTTAATACACCCATAAAAGAGGTCCTACCTTTGAGACAAATAAAGGAGAAATGGGATGATAGGTTTAAAGAGGTCATGCAAAAAGGAGATGATGGAGAAAATCTATTGTTAGATCAGTTAATGGATATTAAAGAAGAGATAAGGGTAGCTAAGAGGGAGTTATCAAAGCTAAAGGACATGAGAGGATTTTTTGCTGTAGAATTAGAGAGGATCAAGTTTGAAGACAGCTAGGTTGATGGGCCAGATTTGGACATGCTTCAACAAGTCTTCTCTAGTTATGATTAATACATTACAGAGCAGGCTTCACATGCATAATTGATAACCTCATGCATGTATGGTTTTCTTTTTCTCCTCTAAATGTATAACTAGTAGTTTTTGGGCACATGGCTTTCTTTTCTCCTCTCTATTCTTCTCTCTAGTTTAACTGAATGATCAAGGTGGGAACTAGAGATCAAATTGATCTAAGTTTCCAAGAGGACTTTAATTCCTCAAAAGGTGGATCGACCTAAGATAGAAAGGACTTCAGATTTTTTTATATCTATAAATACCTGTGAGGTATCATATTGTAAAGGTAGGTTGATGAGAATAAGATTAGCCACTTGATGGTAGGAGATATAATTTTCATAGTTTTTATAGAGATACTTTGTTACTTTATTTATAGTTGAATATAATTATAGTTTTTTATGCAATATGGTTTTGGAAGTGAGTTTTATTGAATAAGGTTGATGAATTATAGTCTATCTGTATGCCAATGATTGTGTTGAAGCATGAGTGTTTCTTATGTGATGAAAATCATTAGAAGAAACCAGATTTAAAGATTGTTTCATTAGATTATCTGTGAATTGAGTTTATTGAAAGTCTGTTGATCTATGGTCTTGGAAATGAATTAGAGCATGTTCTTTTGTCTTTGAAATATTTATGATGTGTGATTGTGATGTTAAAAATAAGCACCTTAGATGCATGCAATAGTATGGCCTATTCTGTAAATTATATCATGCTATGGTTTTCTTGATCTGTTTGAAGAACATTCATTGTTGAAGATATATGTCTAGATATTAGATAAGTTTTATTCATGTTTACTGATGTACGCCCTGATCTATCTTTTTCTTTTATTTAAAAACCCCCTTTTCATTAAAGACAGTTCAATGAATAAATCATTGCTTGCATTCCTTATTACCAGCAAAGGCCCCTTGAATATTATAGTTGCATGGACCAATTGAGTGAAACTAGACAATTGAGAACCAACTACTAGGACCTTAGGAGTTAGGCTACTATATGTTGTCTTTCTTTTTTAGGAGAAATAGAGTAGATATATTCTATTTAAGGTTGTTTGTGTCATTTTCACCATCAACAGATCTGGCGCTAGAAGGAGGGCCTGAAGGAACAAGCTAGCTCGCATTGGGTCGTTTTCACCAGAGAAATATGGGAGGATTCTCAGATCCTCTACTGATCCTAAACCATTACAAGAACTCCAAACCCTAGTTAGACCTAGACCCCATGCTCATACAATATTGATACCTACATTGCCACCACGACTTACTCTGCCTGGATTTCAACCAAATCCACCTACACCGCCACTGATTCAACCTACATCACCACCACTGGCTCGACCAGTATCACCACCACTTGTTAGGCCAGTATCACCACCAATTCGGCCTATATCACCACCTACTCAGCCAATCCTACCCATGGCTTATTTTATGAATAACCCCTCTCCATTAGGGACTATTCCAGGAGGAATCCATAATTTACCAAAGAACCCAGAAAATGTTTGTCCCAAGTATATGCATGGAGAATCAAAAAGTGTTGAGGAGCATATACAAGCATTCAAAGATGTTTGTACACGTTCTCAAGTTGCTCATCAAGATGTGGTATGTATATTGTTTCCTTATTATTTGGGGGATATGGCATATAACTGGTATTTAAATCTGCCCCGGGGATCTATCCTGGGTCGGACAGATTTAGAAAATGCAACCATTAATAAATTTTAGGTTTATGTAGACCCTACCATCTTGTATCACCAGTTTGCCACCATAAGAAAGGAACATCATGAGACACTGCCTCTATTCAACACTAGGTTCCAAAGGATATTTTGTAGACTGTAAGACCCTTACTTAGTAGCTGAGAATATTGCCATTCAGGCGTATTTAAGAGTTGATGATCCCTTGATTAGCTTATTCTTATAGAGAACTTATCAGGCCAATGAGATTGACTCCCTATCTAAGGTTTATCATTTAGCTATCAAATTGCAACAACATATAAGTTTGTAATCAAGAGGTTTAGGAGTAGCTCTCCCTCCCATGAATTATCATATGCCTAACCCACCATTGTACAACACTATCCCAAGGATGTCTTACTCCCAATATGGACCTGTGTCTGAGTTACAAGCTCCACCTACCATGCCCTTTTTCGGAAATGGCATGCAAGATTATTCCCAACAACCTCAAAATCAACAACAACAAGTGGGAGGATCAACCCATGTTCATTCCCCATCCATAGTGCAGAATGTGCAAAATGAGCAAACTGTTCAACTGACTAGCGAGCTAGAAACTCTCGAGAAGACTCTATCTCAAATGTCTAATGAAATGGCACAGCTTATGCAAAACCCTCCCCACAACCAAAATCAAAATTATCAGAACTAGGAAGGTTACAACAATCAGGGAAATTAATCCAATCAGAATGGGAATCAGAACACCAACCAGAACTTTCAGAATCAAAATTCATCTAATCAAAACAGAGGATACAACTAGAGGTTCAACAAAAACAATAGGCAGTGGAATACTGGGCCTAACAATGGGGGAGTGCTCCATAATTATCAGTCAGGTGAGGAGAGATCACATACTGCTAATGTAGTTGACCTTAACTTCATGACTAATTGGTGCGGGTTACATGATACTGCAGCACATTCAGAGGTTAATGCCCAGAGATGGAGAAAATAGTAAAGATTCTACAGGCTGATGCCCATCCTCCAACAGGAAATTCCAATAAGCATAATGGGCCAATAAGTACTGTTATAACTTATGAGACTATTGAAGAGAAATACCAATTTCCCATGCAGGGAAACAATGAGCCAGAGGAGGATGTGTATGATATCCAAGCCTTTCAATCCAAAGGTGCTAATTTTCTGAGAAATTAGAATAAGGGCCCATTTACTACATCTACACCTCCAAACAATATGGTCCCACCTAACCAAAATGAAAATAATAATCCACCACCGCCAAAGGGACCTTTTGACTCTCATAATAGAGGTAATCTGCCTCATTTTCCTAAATATCAAGTGAGAAATGATTTAGAATTCAATTTTATTGCAGAACTACAGAGAAAGAAGACATCATTGTCATTCTTTGACATCATGAAGTGGTGCCCAGCTCAACGTGAAGTCGTATTGAAGGCCCTGGAGGAGGCAGACCACTTAAAAGGAAAAGGTAAAGCGACTCCTGTGAAGGAAACAAATGCAACTATCTATAAAGGTAAGACCAGTACCCCACCTTTTCTTTTAAGTTTAAGGATTTTTGGAAAGAATTTTCATAACTATTTATTAGATTCTAGAGCTTCGGGAAATGTTATGCCCTTTTTAATATGTAAGAAGTTAGGATTAAGTCTTATCCCGACCAATAAGAAAGTGATTCAATTAGATAAAACTAAGGTCAATATTGTAGGAGAACTAAAGAACATGCATGTACAGGTTGGATCAAATCCAAGGATCCAGACCTACATAGATATCCAAGTGGCTGATATCCCAAAGACATATGGTATGCTCCTAAGTCGGGAGCTAATGAAAAGTATTGGGGGATATTTGTCCTTGGATTTCTCTCACATATGGCTACCCTGGAAGGGGGTTGCAACACAGATAAGGATTGAAAGTGAACCAAGACTCAAGCATATGATTACAGAATATGATGCTTCAAATGAAGTAGCATATTTCGAGACTGAGATAGGAGTTTACAAATAGGAGGAAGTCCTTACTTTCTTTGTACTTAATCTTGGGGATACATTGCCCCTAGAACATGATGACCCAATGGTCTACATTAACCAACAAGTTATAATAAGGAAATTGCAACAAGATAAGTTGGTTTTAGGAGAAGAAACTGATTTGAGTAGTTTGTTACTTCCTAATTGGTGTAGGATTCATTATCACAATCATTCAGAGTTAACATGTCAATCATGCCTAGATATCTTAAGTCATGTAGACTGGCCTCAACAAATATGTCAAGAGGAACCCCAAACCCCTGTCAATGAGTTTTCTTTTCAAGTCAAGGATGCTACCATTCTTACTATGACTAGCCTTTCTCAAGAGGAAGATTCCTCACCAGTAGAACAGACTCAGATTCTGAGCTCTAAAATTCAAGAAGAGGTTGAGGTGTCTCAATTCCTATTTAATGCACCTGCCCCAAATACTTTTCCAGTGCCCATGGCATTGATGAAAGATGAGTTGGATTGCAATTTAACCCAAGAAGTTGTTCAGGAACTAATTTCTGAGCAAGTTGAAAACATAGAAAAATCTTCAAGTGAGCTTTGTCCCAATTCAATTTTTGATGACCAGCAAAAGTCTGAGCCACCACACATCCCAAGTAAGTCATCCCCTATTACCTCTAGAAAGAAAGAACTCCTAGCCAAAGACCAATTGTGGACTCTTAAATTTGATGGTTCCAAATCGAAAGCAAGAAGCGAAGCAGGGATTGAACTAACCAACCCGGAAGGGAAAACATACTTTGCATCTTACAAATTGCAGTTTGGCTACACAAACAATGTGGCTGAGTATGAAGCACTTTCTCGAGGACTCATGTTTTCTCATAAAGAAAAGGTTACTGATCTCACAATTATGGGGGATTCTGAAGTAATTGTAAAACAGGTACGTAGCTAGTATACATGTCATAACAAAAGATTGGTTGTGTACAGAAATAGAGTTTGGATTTAATTGAAGACTTTGATGCTTTTGGGATTGGTTTGATCCCTAGAGAAGCTAATCAAATTGTAGATGCACTTGTCGTTGCTGCTAGCACATTGGAACCCATGCAAGATTATGATCTAAAGAGATTCTTAGTTGAACTAATTTCAGTCCCAACAGTTCCTGATAATGTACAAAAAATTTAGGTATTTGATGATGATACACATATATTAGCCTTTTTGTCAAGTTCTAATGTTTTCCAAGGGCAGATAATAGATGAATCTGAAAGAGATCAAGGAGATTGGGATCCTAAGAAAGAGACTGAAGAAGGGACATTGGATTTGAAAAGTAATAGCATTCCAAAAGGGATGGTAGCTTTGGAAATAATATTTGATTCTGACCCATGGGCTCATCAAAGGGTGCCCACAGAGAGTGAAGGAGGGAAATATGAATTTTTCAATCTAGATCACTCGGGCCCTGAAAGGAATGTCCTCATAGGAAAGACTTGTCCTCAAGAAATTAAGGACAAGATAGTTAAAGTGTTGGAGTAGAACATTGCAGCCATTGCTTGGAGTTATGATGATTTAAAAACCTTTGACACTTCAGTGATCACACATACCATACCTCTCAAGCCAAAATCCAAGCCCTTTCATCAAAAACAACGCCCGATCAATGCTTTAATTGAGCCCCTAATCCAGAAAGAGGTGCAAAAGCTCCTGTTTGCAAGGATAATATTTCCTGTTAGACATTCTACCTGGGTGGAAAATCAAGTTCATGTACACAAAAAGAATGGTGAGATCAGATTATGTGTTGATTTGAGGAATCTAAACAAAGCCTGTGAGAAAGATAATTATCCTTTCCCCTCTTTGGATGAAGTATTTCAAAAGTTTAATGGATCTTAGATGATGCCATTTTTAGATGGCTATTTTGATTACAACCAGGTTCTTTTCAGTCATGAGGATAGAATGAAGACAACTTTCACCACCAAATGGGGCACATTTTCCTATCAGAGGATGCCATTTAGTCTTATCAATGCTAGAGAAACCTTTCAAAGATTTGATAGGAAAGTGTATAATCATTTATGTGGATGATTTAACCATCTTTTCTAAGAATAGAGAAAACCATGATGTTGATCTGGAAAGGGTTCTTAAGAAATGTATAAGTTATGGTGTCTCTCTCAATCCAAAGAAGTGTGTGTTTGGAGTATCTGAAGGGAAACTCCTGGGTCACATCATATCAAAAGAAGGGATATCCATAGACCTTGATCGAGTGGAGGCCATCTTGAAATTGACAAGGCCAGGCAACAAGAAAGAAATGAGGTCCTTCTTTGGGAGGATTAATTTTGTTAGAAAATTTATAACAGGGTTTGCAAAGATCGTCAAACCTCTAAATGAAATGATGAAGAAAGAGGTGAAGATTGAGTGGAGTGATGAAGCTAAATCTTCTTTCTCACAGATCAAACAGTCAATATCTGAGGCACCTATTTTGACAAGCCTAGATTATTTAAAGCCTTTTTATATCTATTCTTTTGCATCTAACCATTCATGTGCAGTTGTGTTAACACAACGAAGAGGAGAGGGAGAAGAAATACGTATTGCCTTTATGAGCTCTCCATTTAAAAATGCAGAAGTGAGATACCCACCACTGGAAAAACAAGCCTTTGCATTAGTACAAGCTTTAAAGAAGTTCAAACATTATATTCTTTGAATTCAAGTAATGGCTATAGTTCCAAATCCAGCTGTGAAGTCTCTTCTAATGCAAAGTGAATTAGGAGAATGAAGAGGAAAGTGGGTGGCAATTCTACAAGAATTTGACTTAGATATTCATCCGATGAAACTCATTCAAGGGCAAGGTTTATCAAAAGCAATGCAAGATGTGGAAAAAAATATCACTTGTTAGCAGTACACCGTCCAGTCATTTACTAGTGATCCCTGGTACATAGACTTGATTTTCTTCCTCAATAATAGATGTCCAGAAGGAATGAATGCTACTTAGAGGAGAGCATTGAGGATGAAGAGTGCTCACTACATGCTTAAAGGGGGATCCATCTATAGAAATAATTTTCAAGGGATCTACTTGCACTATTTAGATCAACAAGAGGCCAAGCATGCTATTTCTGAGTTCCATGGAAGACATGGAACGGGACATGGGTCCGTGAATTCTTTGGCCCATCAGATTCTTAGATCAGGCTATTATTGGCCTTATGTATTTCGGGATGCACACCAACATGCCAGAACTTGTCATGTATGTCAAAATTTTGCACCCAGGGAAAGAAATCTTGCAATGCCTTTGCAACCAGTGTATGAGGTAAGGTCATTTTCTAAATGGGCTTTGGATTTTGTAGGTGTTATTAATCCCAATTCTTCTGTGGGACATAAATTCATCTTGACTACAATTGACTATTGTACACGTTGGACTGAGGCCCAGCCCCGCAAGAATAGCACCACTGAGGTGGTCATCAAGTTTTTGACTGAGAATATCACAACCAAGTTTGGAGTTCCATTTTCTCTGGTATGTGATAATGGCCCTATTTTTTCTTCTCTTGAATTCATTCAATGGGCATATGAGCATAAAATTATTTTGAAGTATTCATCTAATTACTACCCTCAAGGAAATGGAGTGGTTGAGTCCACTAATAAAAAATTGTTGGAAGTGATAAGAAAATTACTAGAAAACGATCCTAGAGACTGGCACACCCAGTTGAGATTTTCCTTATGGGTAAATCGAACCCAAATCAAAGCATCTCTAGGAAATCCACCTTTTAAGTTAGTTTATGGCCAAGACGTTGTCTTCCCAATCCATTTACAGATACCTGTTCTTAAGTTCATGAAAGAATTTTATACCAAGGATAATAGGATTGAGGTTAGATTACTTAATTTTCTTAGCATGGAAGAGCAAAGGGATGTTTATTTGCAGTGATTCTCTAAGCATCAGGTTGTCGTCAAATGTTGGTTTGACAAAAGAGCCAAGATAAAAGCCTTTAGGATATCAGATCTTGTGTTACTATGGTATAAATCCAGAGAAAAGAAAGGAGATCACCAGTGTTTGATAGACTTTGGCTAGGTCTATATCAAGTGGCTGAGATACTAGGAGAGAATGCTTTTCGTTTAAGTACCTTAACAGGAGAGCCTGTTCCATTACCAGTTAATGGTCAGTTTCTCAAGCACTATTTTGGTGCATAAAAGGTCTGAAGTTTTAAAGAAAATGTATTATACTGTATCATATGTAATTAATTTTATGTTTTTAGTTTATGTTTTTAGTTTTAGTTTTTATTTTATTTTATTTTTTGTGTTTTTTTTTTCTTTGTTTTTGTTTGTTTTGTTTTGTCTTGTTTCGTTGGGGATCTTCAGTTTGTTCATCTCAAGACAAGGGGTTGTTATTCAAAGTATTCTACTGGTACTAGGAGATAAATTGGTTTAGGTGTTTTCATCATCATCATTGAAAAGGATTTCATTCTGAAACTCATGTTTTATGACCATTCTAATCTGGGTTTGAAAATTTATTAAGGATAAAAGATACATTGTGAATATCTCATGAATTATGATAAAAAAATTGTCACCAAATTAGAAAAACATCTGCCTAAGTAAATGCCTATCTTTTTTAGGATGGTTCTACTTTTGATTCAAGTGAAAAATTTGATTCCAAGACTATCATGAAATCCAATGTAGTTCTCAACCCACATTTCAAATCCATTGTGTTTGAGTATTGAGGAAGGTGCATAAAATATTTCCACAAGTGAAGCTTGAGTAAAAATGATAATGAAAAGAAAGAAAGAAAAGGAAAACTTAATATCAAATGGGTAATCAAGTATCTCTATCGGGGCTATGGACGCCTAGCTGGCAATAGAGCAATGCTTTGAGAGAACTAGAGGTATCTTCGTTGGGGCTATAGATGCATGTCTGGCAGTAGAGCAATACCCAAGATTTTATTGCACGATAGTTAAAGGACTCAACCTATGTAGCTTTAATCTAAGTTATAGTTGTTCACGAGTAGAGAAAGTATCTATAAAAGAATGATGCACAATATACGCACACACTCAGATTCAGAAATAATTCATGAGCACATACATCTTAGATTCCAACTCAACCTTATTCTAGATATATCTGATCTTATTCGAGTTAGCATGCTTCATAAACCAAGTAGTTTTAGGGTGATTGAAATTTTCTTTGTGTATCTTGAAAATGGGTAAACCATTTTCCCAGTCGAGTCGCTATTTGTTATGCCTTGCATAACCACCCCATCTTTTGCCTTGGTCAAAATCGGTCCCCCTTTATGTTTTTGTCCTTGGTTGTTTTTGAAAAAAAATTTGGAGTCTTTCTTTTCCAACACTTTATTTTTCTTTGGTTTTCTATGTCGGAACCAAAGTCAGAACCAGAGCCAGAGTGGAATTTAGATCCAAATTTATTCAAAGTTTCAAAATCAATTTCCATCCCGCCTCTGCCTCCACTTTGAACCAAGGAAGAAAATGAATGCCTTTCTTCCTTCAGTTTTTGATAAATATTTCAACCTGTTAGAGGATTTTTGGAGTGATCTTCAAGATGAGTATGACCTCAGGAAAAGGAATTATGAGAGGTTACTTGTCTCACTCATGGTAGAATTTTGGATCAAAGATGGCATCCCTGATACATTAGTAGATGATGGAGTTGTGTTAGATCCATCATATGAGGAATTAAATATTGGCACCAAAATTTTGGATCTGGTGGATTGGGATGTTGAGGAGACTATTGATATCAAAAAAATAGGGAGGCTAGTCATGGATAGAAGTATCCAGTGGGCTGTCCTAAGAACCAAACTCCTCAGGGATCGGCTCCTAACAAGGGGAAGGGATATAAAATAATCAAGAGGAAATTTCCTTCCAAGGAGCCCTTGGAATTCTTCCCTCTGGACATTGAAGAGATTGAGCTTGAGGCCTCTACCCAAGAGTTACTTGCAGTACAAGAGGGGGATGCCCAAACAGGACCGGTGGTTTCCACATCAGTAATAGTGAGTCATCTACTCAAGTCCCTCTTACAGAGCAACCAAGCAGAGAGATGTCTGAAGGAACTCTTCATGGTATAGTTGAAGCATTAAAGGGAAAAGAGAAGGAGTAGGAGATCCATAAGGTGGAAATAGACTCTGATGAGACCTTATCAGAGAAAGATGCACAAGAAAAGATGCCTTTAAAGGAGGAAATTGAGCATGTTTTGACTGAGGAAGATCAATGGGCCCTATTTGTGGAGGCAAAGAAAGCCTCAGATGCTCAAACCCATGCAAAGGCGATGGAGAAGCAAAAGGAAATTGGTGTTAAGGCACAAAATGATGCCTTACTCTAGGAACAAAATGTAGAAGCCAAACAAAGAGCTGATGAAATAGAAAAACAGCAAAGGAAAAAGGAGCAGGAGCTCAGGATCAAAGAAGAAAATGATAAGCTGGAGTTAATATAGAAAATTCATGATCTGCAGGAAGAAAAGGCAAA
>CM021100.1:779905094-780029502 GCA_007115665.2 Sequoiadendron giganteum | reverse complement strand
CTGTTATTTCTTTCGAATGTATCAATTAAATTACAAATTAAGTATTGAACACTTTGTTAACAATAGAAAAGTGCACTATGCATGAAGTTGCTATTAACCATGGGAATGCTAGAGATTGTCAAAACCAAATCAACGTGAATTGTAAAACTAGATAAAATATTTACTTCTTGTGAACGATTTTCTCAAATAGTGAACTTGGGAAATATTATGTGCTTAATTTTGCATATGTGTATTCATGAATGGGCAAGTTTTATTTCTGAAAATGTATATATATATATATTTTTGATCTGAAAGTGTTGCCTTTGATTATATATAAATCAACAATTTTAGTAAATCATTAAAATTAGAAATAAGTTATTGGATTATTGTGTGTAGATAGAAAGGTATCTATGTGCATTTAATTGCTATTATTCATTGGAGTGTTATCCAATTGATCAAATCGAGTCAATTGTGAGATGTAAAAACTAGATGTTGAGCTTATTTCTAATGAACTAGTCTTTGTATAATCTGAATGATATGGGTAGGTTTATTTATGTTTGTTGATATATGTTGTTATGGAATCTATCAACAATATATTTATACTAAAATGATCATTATTTGATGGTATTGAATGGAAATCACCTTACTTAAAATAGATTTATTTCCTTATTTAAATTGAGTTAGTGATTTTATAAGAACGTATACTCATATATTCTCTAGATAAATGAGCTATACCTTCTTAACTCTTTTATAGCATTATTCTCTTATTGTTGGAAGTAGAATAGTCTTATTTGCAAATACTTGGGAGCAATTCATGATAGTGTCGGAATTACCTAAATTTAATATGTAAGGATCATACATCACTAAAACTTGAAAATGTTGTGTGTAGACTTATGTGACTAGTATAAGAACTTCCATATGCTCCTTGATATGTGTGACATTCATGATATCCAAAAATATGTAATGAAATGTCTTGTCAACGAGACAATATGACTATTTCCTATGAGGCATCTTGTAACAAGTGAGATTTTGTAGCCATAAGGCTCTACCGATGAGGCATTTCATTAAGCCAATGAGGCACTTTTACGAGTGGTTTTTCATCCCTATGAGGGTTTTCCACTCATGAAAATTATTGTGTTATGGTTCTATTGTGGTTGCATTTATGATCTTGATATTTCCTTAATTGCATTATAGTATTTGAATTTAAATTTATAGCTGAGATGATAATTCATGTGTAAGCCTACATGGCTAAAACTAATGAAGGTACAACCCTTGTTTTGATATAATTATATGCATTGATGAACGTTATTCCATTTGGATTTGGTGATGAAATTAATTTAATTATTCCTCTTATTTTGCACCTTTTTATAATAATATTGTTCCATTAAACTATTTTGGCAATTATGGGTTATAACTATTAAGTGAAATTTGTGGATCTTACATTCCAACAAAATACCTACAGAAAATTATTTGATCCAAGGATAAAAATGTATGGTTTGTATGCTTCTTAGTTTCCCCATCATGAGCCACTTCTCGAAGAATTTTGGGCCAACCTTCAGGATCAATTTGAAGTGAGAAAAAGGGGATATGAAAGATTAGAAATTCTCAAGGTGAAATATTTTGAAGTTAAAATAGATATACTAGAGGGAACTACAGATGATGGGATCACACTTGACCCCATATATGAAAAGGATCAAGTTGCCACTAAGGATTTGGAACCCATCAATTGGATGGAAAAGGAAGAAACTAAGATCCGTAAGATATCACAGGGAGTGGTGGACATAATTATAAGATGGATTGACCTTCTGTTAAAGCAACCCAGGGGCACATAATCAAAGAAGAGGGGTTCGAGCACTGAACCTGCTTGCTCCACAGAGAAAAAACAACAATATAAGATATTGACGAAAGGTGTTATAGCAACAGAGGCAGCCACAAAAGAGCCTGCCTCAAGAGAAGAGGAAATTTCATTACAGCAAATTGATGATGCCTTGAAGAAGGCCAAAGTTACTTATGAGGCAACTACTGCTAGAGTTGTTTCAAGACTGGGTGCCACACCCTTGGCTACTGTATATCTTGGAGATAAATCTTATGGAAAATTACATTTTTTTGTCCCTATACAAACTCAGGATACCACTCCTACCATGCCATCGACATCAGGAACAACAAATATTGAAGAGGAGAGGGCCCTTATGATTGATGTAATAGAATCACCTATTTCTTCAGACTCTAAAATAACTCCAACTCAGGAAGGAGAAAGGCCCGAATGGGAGGTGTTATGCCTTGCATAACCACCCCATCTTTTTCCTTGGTCAAAATGGGTCTCCCTTTATTTTTTTGTCCTTGATTGTTTTTCAAACAAAGTTTGGAGTCTTTCTTTTCCAACACTTTTTTTTCTTTGGTTTCCTCTGTCGCAACCGGAGCCGGGACCGAATCAGGTTTTAAGAACTTCTTTCAAAACTCATTCTGATTCCCATCCTGACAGTTTTTCTTTTGACTTTGTTGTTTTGTCTTTGTCAGAGCTGGAACCAGAGTGGAGGTTAGGTCTAAATTTATTCAAAGTTTCAAAATCAAAGTCCATCCCCCCTCCGCCTCTGCTTTTTGGTCTTTCATTTTAAACTAGGTTTTGTATGTTAAGTTTTCTTGTTTCAGTCTTTTTTTTTTATTTTGATGTTTTGTTTTGCTTTATTCTTTGTCGGCAAAACCAGACCCAGAATGGGAACCAAATTGGAAGGTTAGACAAGTTTCCGGAACAGTTTTTGTTTTGATTCCGTTCTCGTCGTTTCTTGGTCGTTGACTTTACTGAAGTTGCACAATAGTAATGTGCTAGTTCCTTTTGTAGTTCTGACACCACTCTACTGCATTTATTGCATTAATGACAGATGCCATGCATGTGTGAAACTCTGAGTTTTTACCTTAATTAAGGATTAACGCGTAGTTGTTACCATTATTGTTAAGAGATTAAAGAGTGAACTAGAGTTGCAATGAATCTTTTGTGCAAGTGAATTGATTGAAAGAGAGATAGTTGCACATGGATTTCTTTAGGAAGTTAGCCTATTTATTTGCGTTCGAGGTAGGGTTTTCTATTTTTGTTCTTCTTTTTATTTTTGCATTTTCCATTTCTGTTCATTTTGGATTGATTGGCTTTGGGTGACTTCGGGAATTCCTCTGTAAGTTCGTGTGTTTTAGTTTGTTTCTCTTTTGTTTAATTTTTCTTGTTTTCATTTGACTTTTCTAGTTGTTTCTTGTCTGTTTATTTTTCAACACGGTCATTTTCATGTTTTAGTCGTGACCGCATCGTGCTACCCTAGTTTTTAAATGCATAGGTTAATTACAGTTTTTACAGTGAGTAGGGTTTGGTAAATGGTTGTTTTTACTTAGGAATCTATTGTGCATTCAGTCTGGTTAATTTAAATAGGGTTAAATTCATGCCCTAGTTATTATATATCGAGGGTTTTTAGTTTAGGGTTTTGACGCATTTATGTGTTCGTGTTTTTAATTTAAATACGATGCCCTAAAAGGTACAATCACATTTTGGTCATATGGGGATGGTCTTATTAGGTTATGTTTAAGCCCCTTTCATTTTGATATGACCTAGTCCTTAAATCGTGAAGTTATTTATCAAACTGTTAAAATCACTTATGACGTCATCGTCATTATAGGCGGAAGTGGGATTGGAATTGATCTAGACCTTGAACTATGTTTTCCAATAAGTATTGATTCCATTTTCATCCTGTCTCCAACGCATCTTACAATAAGAAGCATTCTTTCAAAATAACGATAACCTGGTTGGAAGCGGAAGCGGAATTGAATATGAAATTAGAAAATCTAAAAGAAACCAAATCAATTTCCATTCCGGTTCTGATTTCCATTACCATTCTAGTTTCGACTCCAATCCCGCTTGTTATTATTGCAATCTTAATAACGGTTTTGGCTCCGAGCCTGAAAGAGTTTTAATGGAGGTTGTTTAGAATTTTTTTATGCTTGGTTTCGCCTCCTCTATCTATATAAAGGGTAAGGTTTTAAATCATATTTTGTGATGTTTATTCACGGATCTAATTAGAGGTTTTGTTGCAGAAAAGCTAAAGAGTGTCAAGAGTATTAGGAAAATCTTCCCAAAGGAATCGGCTTGTAGAAACATCAAAGGCAGCAACTAAGCCTAAGAAGATTAAGTCGGAGCAGCTACCTTATACTTTGAGGTATAATCATAGGGGACCTGTTGTCACTACGAGCAAAGTGGAATCAAATTGGTCTGATATAACTAACACCAATCTAGGCTCATACAATTTTGGGGAGTTGTATTCAAAAACATTCACTGAGGATATAACAGGGAGAACTCAAAGAATAGTTGAGTCTGGCTTGGCTCACATCACCTTATTTCCTCTGTCTATCCAGTGCCTGGATTTTATTATGATAGTTGCAGAAGCTTACAATTCAGCCACTAAGTAGTGTATGGATTGATAGGACAATGTTATCATTGATCTAACTCCTCAAATGTTTCAACACATGTTTAGTGTCTTGGATCCAAAGAGCCTAGTATAGTTAAAGGAGGTTGAAGCTTTAGAGATATATAGCAAACACAAGGAGGCCAACAAAGCTCACTTGAACAAGAAGTGGTTAAGGACAGAGAAGAAGTCTTTGACCAAGCTTCATGATCAACCAAAGAGGACAAAATTCTACAAAGATGTATCAAACCTGATAATGATGTTGTCTAGAGCCTTTGGGAAGAGGAATGCATTTCATTTCAAGGAGTGGATGTTTCCCTTTATTTAGATAATCTTTAATGGCACCCAATAGTTTGATTGGCCAATGATTGTCTCTGATGCTATTCATGACCGGTTAACTAGAATAAGAGAAACCAAGAGCTTCTTTATGACTTCTTATGTTGTCTATGCAGCAGCTAGAGGAGGCATCTTTCCAGATTTGAATAGAGTGGGAATATTGGGAGAAGCTGAGGGAAAAAGGAAAGTATGGGATCATTATGATCAGCTATCTCTAAAATTATTTGAAACATAATTTAGAAGGGTTAATGATGCATTCTTATATGTAATCATTAACCAACTCAATGAAGATGCACAATATAGATTGAGCCAAGAAGTTATGGCCTTTATCATAGAATGGGGATGTTGATATATCCAATACCCCAAGTTCACTTATTTCAGACTGGCTGTGTTTGAAGGTCATCCCCACTTATGTCCAAGATGTTGTAGCAATAGGATGGTTCTAATGGAATTTGTATATCAAGCTATGGGGGTCAATGCCTGATTTGGGTTGAAGCACAAAACAAACTATCATAAGTTTCCCATGCAATTAGGTGAATACAGTTGCCAACATCTTGTGGGAGCTAAGGTATTTTCCAGTGAATTGATACATTTGAAGCTAGGTTTGTAAACTACTCAAAAGCACTTTGACCCAAGGAAGAAAATGAATGCCTTGGTGCCTTCGATTTTTTATAAACATTTCAACCTATTAGAGGATTTTTGGAGTGATCTTCAAGATGAGTATGACCTCAGGAAAAGGAATTATGAGAGGTTACTCGTCTCACTCATGGTAGAATTTGGGATCAAAGATGACATCCCTAATACATTATTAGATGATGGAGTTGTGTTAGATCCATCATATGAGGCATTAAATATTGGCACCAAAAGTTTGGATCTAGTGGATTGGGATGTTGAGGAGACTATTAATATCAAACAAATAGGGAGGCTAGTCTTGGATAGAAGTATCCACTGGGTTGTCCTAAGAAGCAAAACTCCTCAGGGATCGACTCCTAAGAAGGCTAAGGGATACAAAAGAATCAAGAGGAAATTTCCTTCCAAGGAGCCCTTGGAATTCTTCCCTTTGGACATTGAAGAGATCGATTTTGAGGCCTCTACCCAAGAGTTACCTGGAGTACAAGAGGGGGATGCCCAAATAGGACCGGTGGTTTCCACATTAGCAATATGTGAGTCATCTCCTCAAGTCCCTCTTACAGAGCAACTAAGTGGAGAGATGCATGAAGGAAATCTTTATGGTATAGCTGAAGCATTAAAGGGAAAAGAGAAGGAGTAGGAGATCCATGAGGTGGAAACAAACTCTGATGAGACCTTATTAGAGAAAGATGCACAAGAAAATTTGCCTTTAGAGGAGGAAATTGAGCATGTTTTGACTGAGGAAGATCAATGGGCCCTATTTGAGGAGGCAAAGAAAGCCTTGGATGCTTAAGAATATGCAAAGGCGATGGAGAAGAAAAAGGCAATTGATGCTAAGGCACAAGCTAATGCCTTACTCCAACAACAACAGGTAGAAGCCAAATGAAGAGTTGATGAAATAGAAAAGCAGCAAAGGAAAAAGGAGCAGAAGCTCAGGATCAAAGAAGAAAATGATAAGCTAGAGTTAATACAAAAAATTCATGATCTGGAGGAAGAAAAGGCAAAGCAGTGAAGGGAAAGAGAAGTTCTTGTGGCTAAATTGAAGCTTGCTGAAGAGGCCTATAAAGAGAAAGAAGAAGCAGAACGTGTGCAAAAAGAGAAGGATGTTGAGGAGTTGGCCAAGTAGCTATAGAAATAAAAGGAAGATGCAAATAAACTTAAGGCATTGGAGGAAGAGATAAATTGGGAACTCAAGAAGAAGAGATTAGAAGAAGAAAAGTTGAAAAAGGAAGAAGAAGACAAGAGGATACAAGAATTGAAAGACAGGGAGGAAGCTGAAAATCTTGCTCAAACAAATGTGGAGCAAGAACAACAAGAGGTACAAGGGGTTGATTGTCAACCTAAAGTAAATATGCCACAACCCTCTACTACTATTGTTGCTTCTTCTTCAACTATAATGACCACTACTCCAAGTGCTCCCACTTGGTTAAAATTGGATCTTCAGAAGAGATCAGTGACACCTTCACAGCCTCTCAATTGGGACGATATGATGAAATAAATTGAAAAGGAAAGGCCCAAGAAGAAGGCCAAAATCCTACATTCCACTAGGCTCACCAAAAGAGGAGAAATTATTGTTGAATGTGCCATACCAATGATGGACAAGGATGTAGGAGACATGCAATTGACTGATTACCAATTGGGAACTGTTAACTTGGGGATACCCACAAGAGATCAACATATGAATTTGATAGATGTGGTAGCTTCATCCACTAAATCAAGAATGATAAAAGATAAGAAGAGAAAGGATGAGCTTAAGGCTCAGTTGGATCAATTGCATACTTTCTTGAAGAGTATTTCTACTTCGAGGTCACAACAAATTTCCACCATTGAAACACCATTTTTTCTTATTAAGAAAGAGGTGGATGATTTGGTACAGGTAAGGAGTAAGGAAGAGATGTTGGATAGGTGGACTGATAAGATAAATCAGGAAATAAGTGAGGTGTTGGACAACAGTTTCGAGATTCACAAAATGACGAAGGAGTTAATAGAGGAAATGAACTAGTATGTCAAAGTATTGGGGGAATAGGAGGAGGAGTACAGAGGATATAGTCAAAGGTTGAAGGAGGTTAGTAAATTGCCAAATTCCACTCTTCTAGAACAATGAATACTTGAAGAGGACAATAAAGATTTCTTGGAAAAGACTTCCAACATACTTCAGTTTAGGTCTGAATTTTTATACAAGCATAAATGAAGTTCAAGATTCTGTCAAGGATTTGAATGAATAGTTTGAAGAGTTAGAGGCGGTTATTGCAGTCATTGTAAATGTTAATACACCCATAAAAGAGGTCCTACCTTTGAGACAAATAAAGGAGAAATGGGATGATAGGTTTAAAGAGGTCATGCAAAAAGGAGATGATGGAGAAAATCTATTGTTAGATCAGTTAATGGATATTAAAGAAGAGATAAGGGTAGCTAAGAGGGAGTTATCAAAGCTAAAGGACATGAGAGGATTTTTTGCTGTAGAATTAGAGAGGATCAAGTTTGAAGACAGCTAGGTTGATGGGCCAGATTTGGACATGCTTCAACAAGTCTTCTCTAGTTATGATTAATACATTACAGAGCAGGCTTCACATGCATAATTGATAACCTCATGCATGTATGGTTTTCTTTTTCTCCTCTAAATGTATAACTAGTAGTTTTTGGGCACATGGCTTTCTTTTCTCCTCTCTATTCTTCTCTCTAGTTTAACTGAATGATCAAGGTGGGAACTAGAGATCAAATTGATCTAAGTTTCCAAGAGGACTTTAATTCCTCAAAAGGTGGATCGACCTAAGATAGAAAGGACTTCAGATTTTTTTATATCTATAAATACCTGTGAGGTATCATATTGTAAAGGTAGGTTGATGAGAATAAGATTAGCCACTTGATGGTAGGAGATATAATTTTCATAGTTTTTATAGAGATACTTTGTTACTTTATTTATAGTTGAATATAATTATAGTTTTTTATGCAATATGGTTTTGGAAGTGAGTTTTATTGAATAAGGTTGATGAATTATAGTCTATCTGTATGCCAATGATTGTGTTGAAGCATGAGTGTTTCTTATGTGATGAAAATCATTAGAAGAAACCAGATTTAAAGATTGTTTCATTAGATTATCTGTGAATTGAGTTTATTGAAAGTCTGTTGATCTATGGTCTTGGAAATGAATTAGAGCATGTTCTTTTGTCTTTGAAATATTTATGATGTGTGATTGTGATGTTAAAAATAAGCACCTTAGATGCATGCAATAGTATGGCCTATTCTGTAAATTATATCATGCTATGGTTTTCTTGATCTGTTTGAAGAACATTCATTGTTGAAGATATATGTCTAGATATTAGATAAGTTTTATTCATGTTTACTGATGTACGCCCTGATCTATCTTTTTCTTTTATTTAAAAACCCCCTTTTCATTAAAGACAGTTCAATGAATAAATCATTGCTTGCATTCCTTATTACCAGCAAAGGCCCCTTGAATATTATAGTTGCATGGACCAATTGAGTGAAACTAGACAATTGAGAACCAACTACTAGGACCTTAGGAGTTAGGCTACTATATGTTGTCTTTCTTTTTTAGGAGAAATAGAGTAGATATATTCTATTTAAGGTTGTTTGTGTCATTTTCACCATCAACAGATCTGGCGCTAGAAGGAGGGCCTGAAGGAACAAGCTAGCTCGCATTGGGTCGTTTTCACCAGAGAAATATGGGAGGATTCTCAGATCCTCTACTGATCCTAAACCATTACAAGAACTCCAAACCCTAGTTAGACCTAGACCCCATGCTCATACAATATTGATACCTACATTGCCACCACGACTTACTCTGCCTGGATTTCAACCAAATCCACCTACACCGCCACTGATTCAACCTACATCACCACCACTGGCTCGACCAGTATCACCACCACTTGTTAGGCCAGTATCACCACCAATTCGGCCTATATCACCACCTACTCAGCCAATCCTACCCATGGCTTATTTTATGAATAACCCCTCTCCATTAGGGACTATTCCAGGAGGAATCCATAATTTACCAAAGAACCCAGAAAATGTTTGTCCCAAGTATATGCATGGAGAATCAAAAAGTGTTGAGGAGCATATACAAGCATTCAAAGATGTTTGTACACGTTCTCAAGTTGCTCATCAAGATGTGGTATGTATATTGTTTCCTTATTATTTGGGGGATATGGCATATAACTGGTATTTAAATCTGCCCCGGGGATCTATCCTGGGTCGGACAGATTTAGAAAATGCAACCATTAATAAATTTTAGGTTTATGTAGACCCTACCATCTTGTATCACCAGTTTGCCACCATAAGAAAGGAACATCATGAGACACTGCCTCTATTCAACACTAGGTTCCAAAGGATATTTTGTAGACTGTAAGACCCTTACTTAGTAGCTGAGAATATTGCCATTCAGGCGTATTTAAGAGTTGATGATCCCTTGATTAGCTTATTCTTATAGAGAACTTATCAGGCCAATGAGATTGACTCCCTATCTAAGGTTTATCATTTAGCTATCAAATTGCAACAACATATAAGTTTGTAATCAAGAGGTTTAGGAGTAGCTCTCCCTCCCATGAATTATCATATGCCTAACCCACCATTGTACAACACTATCCCAAGGATGTCTTACTCCCAATATGGACCTGTGTCTGAGTTACAAGCTCCACCTACCATGCCCTTTTTCGGAAATGGCATGCAAGATTATTCCCAACAACCTCAAAATCAACAACAACAAGTGGGAGGATCAACCCATGTTCATTCCCCATCCATAGTGCAGAATGTGCAAAATGAGCAAACTGTTCAACTGACTAGCGAGCTAGAAACTCTCGAGAAGACTCTATCTCAAATGTCTAATGAAATGGCACAGCTTATGCAAAACCCTCCCCACAACCAAAATCAAAATTATCAGAACTAGGAAGGTTACAACAATCAGGGAAATTAATCCAATCAGAATGGGAATCAGAACACCAACCAGAACTTTCAGAATCAAAATTCATCTAATCAAAACAGAGGATACAACTAGAGGTTCAACAAAAACAATAGGCAGTGGAATACTGGGCCTAACAATGGGGGAGTGCTCCATAATTATCAGTCAGGTGAGGAGAGATCACATACTGCTAATGTAGTTGACCTTAACTTCATGACTAATTGGTGCGGGTTACATGATACTGCAGCACATTCAGAGGTTAATGCCCAGAGATGGAGAAAATAGTAAAGATTCTACAGGCTGATGCCCATCCTCCAACAGGAAATTCCAATAAGCATAATGGGCCAATAAGTACTGTTATAACTTATGAGACTATTGAAGAGAAATACCAATTTCCCATGCAGGGAAACAATGAGCCAGAGGAGGATGTGTATGATATCCAAGCCTTTCAATCCAAAGGTGCTAATTTTCTGAGAAATTAGAATAAGGGCCCATTTACTACATCTACACCTCCAAACAATATGGTCCCACCTAACCAAAATGAAAATAATAATCCACCACCGCCAAAGGGACCTTTTGACTCTCATAATAGAGGTAATCTGCCTCATTTTCCTAAATATCAAGTGAGAAATGATTTAGAATTCAATTTTATTGCAGAACTACAGAGAAAGAAGACATCATTGTCATTCTTTGACATCATGAAGTGGTGCCCAGCTCAACGTGAAGTCGTATTGAAGGCCCTGGAGGAGGCAGACCACTTAAAAGGAAAAGGTAAAGCGACTCCTGTGAAGGAAACAAATGCAACTATCTATAAAGGTAAGACCAGTACCCCACCTTTTCTTTTAAGTTTAAGGATTTTTGGAAAGAATTTTCATAACTATTTATTAGATTCTAGAGCTTCGGGAAATGTTATGCCCTTTTTAATATGTAAGAAGTTAGGATTAAGTCTTATCCCGACCAATAAGAAAGTGATTCAATTAGATAAAACTAAGGTCAATATTGTAGGAGAACTAAAGAACATGCATGTACAGGTTGGATCAAATCCAAGGATCCAGACCTACATAGATATCCAAGTGGCTGATATCCCAAAGACATATGGTATGCTCCTAAGTCGGGAGCTAATGAAAAGTATTGGGGGATATTTGTCCTTGGATTTCTCTCACATATGGCTACCCTGGAAGGGGGTTGCAACACAGATAAGGATTGAAAGTGAACCAAGACTCAAGCATATGATTACAGAATATGATGCTTCAAATGAAGTAGCATATTTCGAGACTGAGATAGGAGTTTACAAATAGGAGGAAGTCCTTACTTTCTTTGTACTTAATCTTGGGGATACATTGCCCCTAGAACATGATGACCCAATGGTCTACATTAACCAACAAGTTATAATAAGGAAATTGCAACAAGATAAGTTGGTTTTAGGAGAAGAAACTGATTTGAGTAGTTTGTTACTTCCTAATTGGTGTAGGATTCATTATCACAATCATTCAGAGTTAACATGTCAATCATGCCTAGATATCTTAAGTCATGTAGACTGGCCTCAACAAATATGTCAAGAGGAACCCCAAACCCCTGTCAATGAGTTTTCTTTTCAAGTCAAGGATGCTACCATTCTTACTATGACTAGCCTTTCTCAAGAGGAAGATTCCTCACCAGTAGAACAGACTCAGATTCTGAGCTCTAAAATTCAAGAAGAGGTTGAGGTGTCTCAATTCCTATTTAATGCACCTGCCCCAAATACTTTTCCAGTGCCCATGGCATTGATGAAAGATGAGTTGGATTGCAATTTAACCCAAGAAGTTGTTCAGGAACTAATTTCTGAGCAAGTTGAAAACATAGAAAAATCTTCAAGTGAGCTTTGTCCCAATTCAATTTTTGATGACCAGCAAAAGTCTGAGCCACCACACATCCCAAGTAAGTCATCCCCTATTACCTCTAGAAAGAAAGAACTCCTAGCCAAAGACCAATTGTGGACTCTTAAATTTGATGGTTCCAAATCGAAAGCAAGAAGCGAAGCAGGGATTGAACTAACCAACCCGGAAGGGAAAACATACTTTGCATCTTACAAATTGCAGTTTGGCTACACAAACAATGTGGCTGAGTATGAAGCACTTTCTCGAGGACTCATGTTTTCTCATAAAGAAAAGGTTACTGATCTCACAATTATGGGGGATTCTGAAGTAATTGTAAAACAGGTACGTAGCTAGTATACATGTCATAACAAAAGATTGGTTGTGTACAGAAATAGAGTTTGGATTTAATTGAAGACTTTGATGCTTTTGGGATTGGTTTGATCCCTAGAGAAGCTAATCAAATTGTAGATGCACTTGTCGTTGCTGCTAGCACATTGGAACCCATGCAAGATTATGATCTAAAGAGATTCTTAGTTGAACTAATTTCAGTCCCAACAGTTCCTGATAATGTACAAAAAATTTAGGTATTTGATGATGATACACATATATTAGCCTTTTTGTCAAGTTCTAATGTTTTCCAAGGGCAGATAATAGATGAATCTGAAAGAGATCAAGGAGATTGGGATCCTAAGAAAGAGACTGAAGAAGGGACATTGGATTTGAAAAGTAATAGCATTCCAAAAGGGATGGTAGCTTTGGAAATAATATTTGATTCTGACCCATGGGCTCATCAAAGGGTGCCCACAGAGAGTGAAGGAGGGAAATATGAATTTTTCAATCTAGATCACTCGGGCCCTGAAAGGAATGTCCTCATAGGAAAGACTTGTCCTCAAGAAATTAAGGACAAGATAGTTAAAGTGTTGGAGTAGAACATTGCAGCCATTGCTTGGAGTTATGATGATTTAAAAACCTTTGACACTTCAGTGATCACACATACCATACCTCTCAAGCCAAAATCCAAGCCCTTTCATCAAAAACAACGCCCGATCAATGCTTTAATTGAGCCCCTAATCCAGAAAGAGGTGCAAAAGCTCCTGTTTGCAAGGATAATATTTCCTGTTAGACATTCTACCTGGGTGGAAAATCAAGTTCATGTACACAAAAAGAATGGTGAGATCAGATTATGTGTTGATTTGAGGAATCTAAACAAAGCCTGTGAGAAAGATAATTATCCTTTCCCCTCTTTGGATGAAGTATTTCAAAAGTTTAATGGATCTTAGATGATGCCATTTTTAGATGGCTATTTTGATTACAACCAGGTTCTTTTCAGTCATGAGGATAGAATGAAGACAACTTTCACCACCAAATGGGGCACATTTTCCTATCAGAGGATGCCATTTAGTCTTATCAATGCTAGAGAAACCTTTCAAAGATTTGATAGGAAAGTGTATAATCATTTATGTGGATGATTTAACCATCTTTTCTAAGAATAGAGAAAACCATGATGTTGATCTGGAAAGGGTTCTTAAGAAATGTATAAGTTATGGTGTCTCTCTCAATCCAAAGAAGTGTGTGTTTGGAGTATCTGAAGGGAAACTCCTGGGTCACATCATATCAAAAGAAGGGATATCCATAGACCTTGATCGAGTGGAGGCCATCTTGAAATTGACAAGGCCAGGCAACAAGAAAGAAATGAGGTCCTTCTTTGGGAGGATTAATTTTGTTAGAAAATTTATAACAGGGTTTGCAAAGATCGTCAAACCTCTAAATGAAATGATGAAGAAAGAGGTGAAGATTGAGTGGAGTGATGAAGCTAAATCTTCTTTCTCACAGATCAAACAGTCAATATCTGAGGCACCTATTTTGACAAGCCTAGATTATTTAAAGCCTTTTTATATCTATTCTTTTGCATCTAACCATTCATGTGCAGTTGTGTTAACACAACGAAGAGGAGAGGGAGAAGAAATACGTATTGCCTTTATGAGCTCTCCATTTAAAAATGCAGAAGTGAGATACCCACCACTGGAAAAACAAGCCTTTGCATTAGTACAAGCTTTAAAGAAGTTCAAACATTATATTCTTTGAATTCAAGTAATGGCTATAGTTCCAAATCCAGCTGTGAAGTCTCTTCTAATGCAAAGTGAATTAGGAGAATGAAGAGGAAAGTGGGTGGCAATTCTACAAGAATTTGACTTAGATATTCATCCGATGAAACTCATTCAAGGGCAAGGTTTATCAAAAGCAATGCAAGATGTGGAAAAAAATATCACTTGTTAGCAGTACACCGTCCAGTCATTTACTAGTGATCCCTGGTACATAGACTTGATTTTCTTCCTCAATAATAGATGTCCAGAAGGAATGAATGCTACTTAGAGGAGAGCATTGAGGATGAAGAGTGCTCACTACATGCTTAAAGGGGGATCCATCTATAGAAATAATTTTCAAGGGATCTACTTGCACTATTTAGATCAACAAGAGGCCAAGCATGCTATTTCTGAGTTCCATGGAAGACATGGAACGGGACATGGGTCCGTGAATTCTTTGGCCCATCAGATTCTTAGATCAGGCTATTATTGGCCTTATGTATTTCGGGATGCACACCAACATGCCAGAACTTGTCATGTATGTCAAAATTTTGCACCCAGGGAAAGAAATCTTGCAATGCCTTTGCAACCAGTGTATGAGGTAAGGTCATTTTCTAAATGGGCTTTGGATTTTGTAGGTGTTATTAATCCCAATTCTTCTGTGGGACATAAATTCATCTTGACTACAATTGACTATTGTACACGTTGGACTGAGGCCCAGCCCCGCAAGAATAGCACCACTGAGGTGGTCATCAAGTTTTTGACTGAGAATATCACAACCAAGTTTGGAGTTCCATTTTCTCTGGTATGTGATAATGGCCCTATTTTTTCTTCTCTTGAATTCATTCAATGGGCATATGAGCATAAAATTATTTTGAAGTATTCATCTAATTACTACCCTCAAGGAAATGGAGTGGTTGAGTCCACTAATAAAAAATTGTTGGAAGTGATAAGAAAATTACTAGAAAACGATCCTAGAGACTGGCACACCCAGTTGAGATTTTCCTTATGGGTAAATCGAACCCAAATCAAAGCATCTCTAGGAAATCCACCTTTTAAGTTAGTTTATGGCCAAGACGTTGTCTTCCCAATCCATTTACAGATACCTGTTCTTAAGTTCATGAAAGAATTTTATACCAAGGATAATAGGATTGAGGTTAGATTACTTAATTTTCTTAGCATGGAAGAGCAAAGGGATGTTTATTTGCAGTGATTCTCTAAGCATCAGGTTGTCGTCAAATGTTGGTTTGACAAAAGAGCCAAGATAAAAGCCTTTAGGATATCAGATCTTGTGTTACTATGGTATAAATCCAGAGAAAAGAAAGGAGATCACCAGTGTTTGATAGACTTTGGCTAGGTCTATATCAAGTGGCTGAGATACTAGGAGAGAATGCTTTTCGTTTAAGTACCTTAACAGGAGAGCCTGTTCCATTACCAGTTAATGGTCAGTTTCTCAAGCACTATTTTGGTGCATAAAAGGTCTGAAGTTTTAAAGAAAATGTATTATACTGTATCATATGTAATTAATTTTATGTTTTTAGTTTATGTTTTTAGTTTTAGTTTTTATTTTATTTTATTTTTTGTGTTTTTTTTTTCTTTGTTTTTGTTTGTTTTGTTTTGTCTTGTTTCGTTGGGGATCTTCAGTTTGTTCATCTCAAGACAAGGGGTTGTTATTCAAAGTATTCTACTGGTACTAGGAGATAAATTGGTTTAGGTGTTTTCATCATCATCATTGAAAAGGATTTCATTCTGAAACTCATGTTTTATGACCATTCTAATCTGGGTTTGAAAATTTATTAAGGATAAAAGATACATTGTGAATATCTCATGAATTATGATAAAAAAATTGTCACCAAATTAGAAAAACATCTGCCTAAGTAAATGCCTATCTTTTTTAGGATGGTTCTACTTTTGATTCAAGTGAAAAATTTGATTCCAAGACTATCATGAAATCCAATGTAGTTCTCAACCCACATTTCAAATCCATTGTGTTTGAGTATTGAGGAAGGTGCATAAAATATTTCCACAAGTGAAGCTTGAGTAAAAATGATAATGAAAAGAAAGAAAGAAAAGGAAAACTTAATATCAAATGGGTAATCAAGTATCTCTATCGGGGCTATGGACGCCTAGCTGGCAATAGAGCAATGCTTTGAGAGAACTAGAGGTATCTTCGTTGGGGCTATAGATGCATGTCTGGCAGTAGAGCAATACCCAAGATTTTATTGCACGATAGTTAAAGGACTCAACCTATGTAGCTTTAATCTAAGTTATAGTTGTTCACGAGTAGAGAAAGTATCTATAAAAGAATGATGCACAATATACGCACACACTCAGATTCAGAAATAATTCATGAGCACATACATCTTAGATTCCAACTCAACCTTATTCTAGATATATCTGATCTTATTCGAGTTAGCATGCTTCATAAACCAAGTAGTTTTAGGGTGATTGAAATTTTCTTTGTGTATCTTGAAAATGGGTAAACCATTTTCCCAGTCGAGTCGCTATTTGTTATGCCTTGCATAACCACCCCATCTTTTGCCTTGGTCAAAATCGGTCCCCCTTTATGTTTTTGTCCTTGGTTGTTTTTGAAAAAAAATTTGGAGTCTTTCTTTTCCAACACTTTATTTTTCTTTGGTTTTCTATGTCGGAACCAAAGTCAGAACCAGAGCCAGAGTGGAATTTAGATCCAAATTTATTCAAAGTTTCAAAATCAATTTCCATCCCGCCTCTGCCTCCACTTTGAACCAAGGAAGAAAATGAATGCCTTTCTTCCTTCAGTTTTTGATAAATATTTCAACCTGTTAGAGGATTTTTGGAGTGATCTTCAAGATGAGTATGACCTCAGGAAAAGGAATTATGAGAGGTTACTTGTCTCACTCATGGTAGAATTTTGGATCAAAGATGGCATCCCTGATACATTAGTAGATGATGGAGTTGTGTTAGATCCATCATATGAGGAATTAAATATTGGCACCAAAATTTTGGATCTGGTGGATTGGGATGTTGAGGAGACTATTGATATCAAAAAAATAGGGAGGCTAGTCATGGATAGAAGTATCCAGTGGGCTGTCCTAAGAACCAAACTCCTCAGGGATCGGCTCCTAACAAGGGGAAGGGATATAAAATAATCAAGAGGAAATTTCCTTCCAAGGAGCCCTTGGAATTCTTCCCTCTGGACATTGAAGAGATTGAGCTTGAGGCCTCTACCCAAGAGTTACTTGCAGTACAAGAGGGGGATGCCCAAACAGGACCGGTGGTTTCCACATCAGTAATAGTGAGTCATCTACTCAAGTCCCTCTTACAGAGCAACCAAGCAGAGAGATGTCTGAAGGAACTCTTCATGGTATAGTTGAAGCATTAAAGGGAAAAGAGAAGGAGTAGGAGATCCATAAGGTGGAAATAGACTCTGATGAGACCTTATCAGAGAAAGATGCACAAGAAAAGATGCCTTTAAAGGAGGAAATTGAGCATGTTTTGACTGAGGAAGATCAATGGGCCCTATTTGTGGAGGCAAAGAAAGCCTCAGATGCTCAAACCCATGCAAAGGCGATGGAGAAGCAAAAGGAAATTGGTGTTAAGGCACAAAATGATGCCTTACTCTAGGAACAAAATGTAGAAGCCAAACAAAGAGCTGATGAAATAGAAAAACAGCAAAGGAAAAAGGAGCAGGAGCTCAGGATCAAAGAAGAAAATGATAAGCTGGAGTTAATATAGAAAATTCATGATCTGCAGGAAGAAAAGGCAAAGCAGCGAAGGGAAAGAGAAGTTCTTGTGGCTAAATTGAAGCTTTTTGAAGAGGCCTATAAAGAGAAAGAAGAAGAAGAACGTCTGCAAAAAAAGAAGGATTGTGAGGAGATGGACAAGTAGCTAAAGAAAGAAAAGGAAGATGCAGATTAACTTAAGGCATTGGAGGAAGAGAGAAACTGGGAACTCGAGAAGAAGAGATTAGAAGAAGAAAAGTTGAAAAAGGAAGAAGAAGACAAGAGGATACAAGAACAGAAAGAGAGGGAGGAAGTTGAAAATCTTGCTCAGAAAAATGTGGAGCAAGAACAACAAGAGGTACAGGGGGTTGATTCTCAACCTAAAGTAAATATGTCATAGCCCTCTACTACTATCGTTGCTTCTTCTTCAACTATAATGACCACTACTCCAAGTGCTCCCACTTGGTTAAAATTGGATCTTCAGTTTAGATCAAGACACCTTCAGAACCTCTCCATTGGGATGATATGATGAAATACATTGAAAAGGAAAGGCCCAAGAAGAAGGCCAAAATCCTACATTCCACTAGGCTCACCGACAAAGGAGAAATTGTTGTTGAATGTGCCATACCAATGATGGAAAAGGATGTAGGAGACATGCAATCGACTAATTACAAGTTGGGAATTGTTAACTTGGGGAGACCCACAAGAGATCAACAAATGAATTTGATAGATGCGGTAGCTTCATAAGCAGAGAAAGGATGAGCTTAAGGCTCAGTTGGATCAGTTGCATACTTTCTTGAAGAGTGTTTCTACTCCAAGGTCACAACAAATTTCCACCATTGAAACACCATTTTTCTTAGTAAGAAAGAGGTGGATGATTTGGTACGGGTAAGGAGTAAGGCGGAGATGTTGGATAGGTGGAATGATAAGATAAATCAGGAAATAAGTGAGGTGTTGGACAACAGTTTTGAGGTTCACAAAATGATGGAGGATTTAATAGAGGAAATGAACTAGTATGTCAAAGTATTGGTGGAATAGGATGAGGAGTACAGAGGATATAGCCAGAGGTTGAAGGAGGTTAGTAAATTTCCAAATTCTACTCTTTTAGAATAGTAAATACTTGAAGAGGACAATAAAGATTTCTTGGAAAAGACTTCCAGCATACTTTGGTTTAGGTTTGAATTTTTATACAAGCATAAAAATGAAGTTCAAGATTCTTCCAAGGATCTAAATGAATAGTTTGAAGAGTTAGAGGCAATTATTGGTTCCATAGTAAATGTTAATATACCAGTAAAAGAGGGCCTACCTTTGAGCCAAATAAGGAGAAATGGGATGATAGGTTTAAAGAGGTCATGCAAAAAGGAGATGATGGAGAAGATCTGTTGTTAGATCGGTTAATGGATATTAAAGAAGAGATAAGGGCAGCTAAGAGGGAGTTAACAAAGCTAAATGACATGAGAGGATTTGTTGTTGCGGAATTAGTGAGGATCAGGTTTGAAGATAGTTGGGTTGATGGGTCGGATTTGGACATGCTTCAACAAGTCTTCTCTAGTTATGATGAATACATTAGATAGCAAGCTTCGCATGCATAATTGATAACCTCATGCATGCATGGTTTTCTATTTCTCCTCTGCATGCGTAACTGGCAGTTTGTGGGTGCATGGCTTTCTTTTCTCCTCTCTATTCTTCTCTCTAGTTTAACTGAATGATCAAGGTGGGAACTAGAGATCAAATTGATCTGAGTTTCCAAGAGGACTTTAATTCCTGAAAAGGTGGATCGACCTAAGATAGAAGGGACTTCATATTTTTGTATATCTATAAATACCTGTGAGGTACCATATTGTAAAGGTCGGTTGATGAGAATAAGATTAGCCACCTGATAGTAGGAGATAGAATTTTCATAGTTTTTACAGAGATACTTTGTTACTTTATTTACAGTTGAATATAATTACAGGTTTTTATGCAATATGGTGTTGGTAGTGAGTTTTATTGGATAAGGTTGATGAATTATAGTCTATTTGTATGCCAGTGATTGTGCTGAAGCATGAGTGTTTCTTATGTGATGAAAATCATTAGAAGAAACCAGATTTAAAGATTATTTCATTGGATTTTTTGTGAATTGAGTTTATTGAAAGTCTGTTGATCTATGGTCTTGGCAACGAATCAGAGTGTGTTCTTTTGTCTTTGAAATATTTATGATGTGTGATTGTGATGTTAAAAATAAGCACCTTAGATGAATGAAATAGTATGGACTATTCTGTAAATTGTATCATGCTATGGTTTTCTTGATCTGTTTGATGAACATTCGTTGTTGAAGATATATGTTTAGATATTAGATAAGTTTTATTCATGTTTACTGATGTACACTTTGATCTATATTTTTCTTTTATTTAAAAGCCCCCTTTTCATTAAAGATAATTTGATGAATAAGTCATTGCTTGCATTCCTTATTACCGGCAAAGGCCCCTTGAATATTACAGTTGCATGGACCAATTGAGTGACACTAGATAGTTGAGAACCAACTACCAGGACCTTGGGAGTTAGGCTACTATATGTTGCCTTTCTTTTTTAGGAGAAATAGAGTAGAGTTATTTTTTTTAACATTGTTTTTGTCATTTTCACCATCAACAGGAGGAATATTTGAAGAAGGTTGAGGAGGAACTAGGAGAGGAAGAAACTGGGTTTAAGTCTGGAAGTTTGTATGGTGAAGAGGCTGAGATGATTGAAGTTTTGATTGAGAAATATAAGGATGAATAAATGGAAAATTCCCAAATGTTAGTTGTTGAGTAGTTAGCTTAGGAAGAGGAAGAACAAAGAAAGAAAATTGAAGAGCTAACTCAACAAAAGAAGGTTGAAGAAGAGGCTCTTGAATGTCAATTGGAGCAACAAAGAAAAATTGGGCAAGAGAAGGCTGCAAACAAAGAATTCATGCAAAAGAATTGGAATGATAGAGTTAGAAATATTAAGAGGAGGTTGCAAGAAAAGAGGAATAAATAAAGAAGATAGAAGAGATTAGAACCCAAAATGAGAAGATGGAGCAAGAATGGTTACATAAAGAATAAGAATATTAAGAAAAGGCTTCTTCTCAGCAAACTGTTGAGGTAATTTCTTCTACACCTCCCACTTGTCAACAAGTGACTACTCAACCGGCTTCTCCCACTTCTCTTAAGCTGAATCTAGAAAAGAGGCAGAAAGTGCAAGCTCAACCAGTGACATGTGATGAGATGGTCATTGAAATAGACAAAGATAAACCAAGGAAGAAGTCTCACACTATGCATTCCATAAATTTGACTAGTGAGGGATATTTAATAGAAAAAATTTATACTCCTTTTATAGACAAGGATGATAGAGAACACCAAGCTAAGGATTATCAGATAAGTACTATTAATCTAGGGAAACATACAAGGAATCGACAAATAAGCCTGATTGATATTGTGGTCACCACCACCAAGTCAAGGCTAATGAAAGATAATAAAACTAGAGATGAGCTTAAGACTCAAGTCAGAAAGATGAAATATTTTTGAAGGAGTTAATTTCATTCAGTCCCGAGTAGCCCACACCATTGAATATCCCTATATTGATGAGCCACAAGGAGGTGGATGGATTGAATGAAATGAAAAATAAGGCCACGTGGTTTGATAATTGGTTCAATGTTTTCAAGTCTAATATGGATAAGCATTTAGATGAAGGTTTTAAACACTAGATCATACAGGCTTGGTCTTGATTAAAACAATAGAAGAATCTATAAGGAAATGGTGGGAAGAGGAAGAGAAGCTTACGTAGTACTTGGGAAAGTTGAAGGTGATTGATAAAATTTCTGATGAAGAGTTGGTCTAGTTACAGATTTTGGGTGATGAGAACCTTGAATATATTTCAAGGTCTATTAATGTGTCTATTTTCAAAACATAGAATTTCATTGAACAAAGAATAGATATGCTCAAGGGAATTCATGAAATATGGGAACAGGCAGGCATCTTTGAAAATATTATTGTAAAATTTATGGATAAAACTTTACCTCCAAGTCAAAGACTTGAATCATTAGGGGAAATAAAAGATGCTTGGGAGGTGAGACTCGATAAGTTAATGAAAGAAGGAGACACTATTGAGTCAGCCCTCATGGATAGGTTGTTGGATATCAGATGTGACATGAGGTGGGCAATCACAGATGTTGGCCAGCTAAGGGAAACTATTGATATAGTAAAAAAGAGGTTTGAAGAATCAAAGTTTAAGGCTGACTGGGTTAATGGACCTGATGATGATATGTTAAAGAATATTTTCTCCCATTATGATGAGTATCACAAGATTCGTCATGAGGAGGACAAGTAGGTCAAGCACCTTTTTGAGACAACAATATTTTCATGTTAGTTTTTGATTAGATGGATGACTCCAAATCAATTTTTGTGAGTCAGAAGTTGGGCATGTTGATCAGTAGAGGAAGAAATCAGAACTCACTCTCAGATTTTGACTAAAGAAGCATGTGGTATACCTTTCAGCACCTAAATTTTCAGTAGATACAAACACTTGGAGTTAACTAGGTGTCCCCATGATTGTGGATTTGGGCCCTAGATTGTGGATCTTGATTTTTGATAGGAGGAATTTGTGCTAATTTTGCCAATAATTTTGAATTCTCTCCTCATTGTAAAGGTTGACTGATTGAAGTCAAATTGCCTACCTAGAGAGAGATTAGATAAAGTTTACAAATTTTATGCAAGATACTCAAACATTTTACAATTTTAATGCAATTAGTCTTATTTCAAAAAATTTATTAGTTTAACAATGATGTTGATGAACAATGGTTATTTGTATGCTAGTGCATCTTTCTATGCATAAATGTTTCTTATTATGTGAAAATCAATAGAAGACTCTGAATTTGAAATCTATTGTATTGCATTATCTATGGATGATATTTGTTGATCTGTTAATTTTAGTGATGAGCTTATGGGATTGTGTTATTGAAAAATTATTAAAAAAAAGTGGTGATGAATAGTTGTATGCTTTAAATCTGCACTATGAATGGGCATAATGGTATGGATAGTTTCATAAATTGTATTGTTCTATGATTTTAGTGAATTAGGAAAATGCTCATTATAATAATTGTATGTCTGAATTAAAAGAAGTTTGTGTTCATATTTTGTTGTTATAAGCCTTGATCTATCTTTTTGTTGTTTATTTAAAACCCCCAATGTTAAATTACATTGTAATGTCTAGTTTGTACTCATTTACCAGCAGGCAACTTGAATATTATGGTTATATGGACCATTGAATAATAACAACATGGTTGAGAATGAACTACAGAGACCTTGGAAGATAGGTGGTTTTAGATCATTTGTCCTTTTTAGGAGAAATGGAGTAGAAATATTCTGTTTAACGTTGTTGTGTTACTTTTGACCATCAATAGAACTATCGCTAGAACGAGGGCCCAAAATAATAAACTAGAGTGAATTGTGTCCTTTTCACTAGACAGGTTTGAAAGAGTTATGCGATCTACCACAAATCCAGGCCCATTACTTTAACTCTGATCTCCTACTAGACTCATAAATCAAAGGACTCTAAAACCACCACCTACTCCACCTTGATTTCCACCAATACCACAACTCGTACAGCCAAACCCACCGTCACCTATGGAATTATTTGTGAATAATCCTTCACCAATGGGGACTATCCCTGGTGGCATACATGAAATGCCTAAAAATATAGAGAAATTATGTCCTAGATACACCCGTGGAGAGTTACAAAGCGTTGAATAGCACATATAGGCATTTAACAATGCCTACACTCGGCTCAAATAGCTCATCATGATGTTGCATATAGATTATTCCCCTATTCATTGGGGGATATGGCTTACAATTGGTACCTAAACTACCTACTGGATCAATCCTGAGTTGGACAAATTTAGAAGATGCTTTTATTAATCAATTGCTGGTTTATGTAGACCCTTCCATCTTATATCACCAATTTTACACAATTAGGAAGGAACCACATGACCCGTTACCGTTGTTTAACACTCATTCCCAAAGGATGTACAGGTGGTTGCAAGATCCCTACCTGGTAGCCAAGAATATTTCTATCTAGGTGTACCTAAAGGCCATAGACCCACTGATTGGCTTATTTTTGCAAAGAACCTACCTCACGACATACATTGATTTGTTGTCCAAGGTATATCACCTAGATATCAAAATAAAACAATAGATAAGCTAACAATCAGGTGGCCTGGGAAGGGTTTTTCCTCCTTTGGGATATCCTCTAATGTCTAATCCAACCCCACTATTCAATACAGTCCTAGGGATGTCCCACTTTTCCTATGGACCTTTTGTTGAGTTACAATCTCCATCCCCACAACCATGGGTCAATGGTGGGACTTTAGATCCCTCTCAACAAACATAGAATCCTCATAATCCTGATGGAGGATCTAATAATATGACTCACCCATCAGTTGTAACTCCTGCAGAAAGTGAGTGTACCACTCATCTGACCATAGAGTTAGAAACCTTGAAGAAGAATTTATCTCAGGTGACCAACGAGATGGCTCAACTCAAAATTAACCCCCCTTAGAACCAAAATCATAATCAGTGTTACAAGAATCAAGGAGGGTTTTTCAATGTAAATAACTACTCCAATCAGAATTCTAATCTAAATCAAAGGAATTTTTAGGGTCAAAATTTCTCCAACCAAAATTATCAAAACTAGAATAGAGGATACAATCAAAGACCCTATAACAATAGGTAGTGGAATACTGGACCAAACAAGAGAGGAGCTCCCCACAACTATCAAGCCAATGAAGATAAACCACACACTGTAAACGTTGCAGATTTGAACTTCATGACTAACTGGTGTAGGCTACATGACACTATTGCATATTCTGAAGTTAATTGCCCAGAGATGGAGAAATTGGTTAATATCGCACAAGCTAATTCCCAACCAATGCAAGGTACTCCCAAAAAAGGTGGTGGATCTATAAATACAACCATGACTTTTGAGACCTATGACAAAGGATCTTCCTTCCCTAGGCAAGATGAAAATGAACTAGAAACATATTCTTATAAGGCTCAAGCTTTTCAAACCAAGGGAAGCCATTTTATGAGAAATCAGAACAAGGGACCATTTACCACATCCACCTCTCCCAACACCATGGTTCCCACTAACTAGAACACTGAAAACTATCTGCCTCCACCAATGGGCCCACCTGACTTTATAAACAAAGGTAATTTTGTATTCATTCCTAAATATCACATGAATGATAACGTAGAACTCGATTTTATTTCAGAAATGTAGAAAAAAAAAAGATCTTTATGTCATTTTGTAACATTCTAAAGTGGTGCCCTGCCCAACGCAACATCGTGTTGAAGGCCTATGAAGAGGCGAATCAATTGAAAGGAAAGAATAAGGCGACTCCAGCTACTGACATGAACGTGATCTTGTATTGAGGTAAGACAGGGACACCTCGATTCCTTTCAACTCTGAGAATCTTTGTGAATAATCTACATAATTTCCTTTTGGATTTCAGAGCCTCGGGTAATGTTATTCCTTTCTCTATTTGCAAAATTTTGGGTTTAAGACCAGTTCAAACTCATAAGAAAGTAATACAGTTAGACAAAACTAAGGTTAATGTTGTAGGAAAACTAAAAAATGTACATGTGCAGATCAGATCAGACCCATAGATTCAAGCCTATATGGATATTCAAATTGTTGATATCCCTTAAATGTATGGCATGCTGCTAAGTTGAGGCTTGATGAAGATTATTGGAGGTTATCTCTTCCTAAAATTCTCACACATGTGGCTCCCATGGAAAGGAGTAGCAACTCATATTAGGATCGAAAGCGAACCTCATCTGAAATATATGATCACGAAGTATGACCATCCTAACAAAGTACCTTATTTTGAAACTAAGATAGGGGTGTATATAAGGAGAGAATAAATTATGACCTTTTCAATATTTTATTCTAACTGCTCATAGCCTTTAGAGCATAGTGACCCTATACCACCGCTAACCAACAAGTTTTAAGTTAGAAATTTTGTAACAAGATAAGTTGGTTTTGGGGGAGGATGTTGATTTGTGGAGTCTCTTACTCCCGAATTGGTGCAGGATCCATTACCAAAACCATTTCAAGCTGATGTTTCAGTATTTTTTAGACATTTTGAACCACGTTGATCAGTTAGGAGGGACCCCTAGACACACTCCCAAAATGTCTCCAAACCAGTTTTCTTTTGAAGCTAAGGATGCGATCGTTCTAACAAGGATGAATAAATCCAAGGAAGAATTCTTACCCCTAGCTGGTCAGACTCAGATCTTATACTCTGATGTGAAAAACAAGGTTGAAGAACTTTAGGAGTTTTCTATCACACCTACCCCTGCTAACCTTTTGATTCCTAGGGAGTTGTTCAAAAATAAACTCAATTGTGAAACTGTTGATCAAGATGAGATGTAAGAGATAGTTTTCGCACATGTTTTAAATGTTAGTGAAATATCTGGTGATCATCATTTACAAAAGACTCTTGATTTGGATATATTGAACTAGTTCGAGCCACCACCTATTCCTCATAAATAATCACCCATAACTAACCTGAAGAAAGAAATTCAAGCCCAAGATCAACTTTGGATCCTCAAATTTGATGGTTCCAAGTCTAAAATAGGGAGTGGAATCTGGAATAGAACTAACAAACCCGAAAGGGAAAACCTACTTTGCTTCTTACAGGTTACATTTCGGTTGCACTAACAATGTCGTAGAGTACAAAGCACTTTCTAGAGGGGTGATGTTTGCACATCAGAAGAAAGTTACAAATCTAAAATTCATGGGAGATTTTGAGGTAATTATTTAGCAGGTTCACATCCAATACACATGCTATAACAAGAGGTTGGCTACATATAGGAACACAAATTTGGAACTTGATAGAGGATTTCAATGCTTTCAGAATCAAATTGATTCCCAGAGAAGATAACCAGATTGTAGATGCACTGGCTATTGTTGCTAGTACCTTGGAACCCATGTAGGATTTCAAGTTGAAAAGATTCTTTGTAGAATTAGTCTCTACTCCAGCCATTCCTAACAATGTCCAAAACTTCCAGGTTTTTGAGGATGATCAACATATACTTTCCTTCTTAGAAATTTTAGATGTCTTCGAAGGGAAAATCATTGATGAATCTGATAGAGATTAGGGAGATTGGGATCCCAAAAATTATGATGCAAACATAATAATCAATCTAAAAACCAACAACATTCCTAAGGGAATGGTAGCATTGGAAAGAATCTTTGATTCTGATCATCGAGCTCATGAAAGGTTTCCTAAAAACTGTGATGGGGGTGAGTATGAATTATATAATTTGGCAGATTCAGGTCCAGAGAAAAATATATTCATTGGCAAGACTTTCCTGAAGCACATTCGAGATAAAATCTTAAAATTACTAAAAATAGATATTACAACAATCGCTTAGGGGTATGAAGATCTGAAAACATTTGATACTTCGGTAATAATGCATAGTATCCCTTTGAATCCTGAAGCAAAACACTTCCATCAAAATCAATGCCTAGGGAATGCCTTGATTGAACCTTTGATGCTTAAAGAGGTAAAAATGTTGTTGTCAGCAACAATAATTTTTCCAGTAAGGCATTCGACCTAGGTAGAAAATCTGGTCCCTATTCGTAAAAAGAGTGGGGAAATCAAATTATGTGTCGACTTTAGAAACCTCAACAAAGCTTCAGAGAAAGATAACTACCCACTTCCTTCTCTTGACAAGGTGTTGCAGATGGTTAATGGATCACAAATGATTTCATTCCTAGATGGATACTCAAGATACAATCAACTGTTGGTTAACTATCAGGACAAAATGAAGACTTCCTTCACTACCAAGTGGGGAACATTTTCTTATCAAAGAATGTCATTTGGTCTTATTAACATTGGATCCACCTTTCAACGTGCAATGGACGTTGCATTTAAAGACTTGGTAGGTAAGTGTATTATCATTTATATGGATGATCTAACTATAATTTCAAAGAACAAGGAGGATCATGCTGTGAATTTGTCAAAAGTCCTTGGAAAATGTATAAGTTATGGTGTATCCCTCAATGTGAAGAAGTATGTGTTTGGGGTATCTAAAGGGAAATTATTGGGTCACATAATATCAAAAAGAGGAATCTCAATTGACCCCAACAAAGTGGAGTCCATTTTGAAATTGACCATGCTAGGCAACAAAAGGGAGATGAGATCTTTCTTCAAAAATATAACTTTTGTAAGAAAGTTCATCATCGGGTTTGCAGAGATCATCAAGCCCCTCAATGAGATGATGAAGAAAGATGTGAAGATTGAATGGAGTAACAAGGCTAAGGTTTCCTTCTCGCAAATCAAATAGTCCATTTCAGAGGCACCGGTTCTAACCAGTCCTGATTATTTGATGCATTTTTACATTTATTCCTTTGCATCTGATCATTCATTTGTTGTTATTTTGACATAGAGAAAAGGAAAAGGGGATGAATGGCCCATAGCTTTTATGAGTTCTCCATTCAAGAATGCTCAGATTAGATACCTACCCTTGGAGTAATAAGCCTTTGCACTAGTGCTAGCAGTCAAAAAGTTTTGGTACTATATTCTCCATAGTCAGATCAGGATGATAGTTCTCAACCTGACAATAAAGTCCCTTCTAATGTAGAGTGAGCTAGGGAAAAGAAGAGGAAATTGGATGGAAAATATTCAAGAATTTAACCTTTAAATCCACCCGATGAATTTGGTCTAAGGATAAGTCTTGTCTAAAGCTATGGCTAACATTGACACCAAGATTACTTATCAACAGTACATTGTGAAATCATTCACAGGTGATCCTTGGTACACAGATTTGATTTTCTTGATGTTGAACAACAAATGTCCGGATGGAATGAATACCACTCACAGAAGAGCATTGATACTAAAGATTTACCATTATATGATCAAAGGAGGAGCCTTGTACATGAGAAAATTTGAAGGTTTCTATTTGTGCTACCTAGATCAATAGCAGGCAAAACACGCTATTGTTGAGTTTCATGGTAGACACGTTACTGGGGATAGTTTGGTTGATGTCATGGCACATAAAATTTTGAGATCAGGTTATTATTGTCCCCACGTGTTCCAAGATTCTCACCAACATTTTAGGACATGTCATACATGTCAGACTTCTACATCCAGAGAGAGCAATTTAGTGATGCCTCTACAACCAGTATATGAGGCAAGACCATTTGCCCAATGGGCATTAGATTTTGTTGGGGTAATTAATCCAAATTATTTTTTAGCTCACATGTTTATTTTGACTATGATGGATTATTGTACGCACTGGACTGAAGCTCAACCTTGTAAGAATAGTACCACTAAAGTAGTTATCAATTTCCTTAATGAGTATGGCGTTACCAGGTTTGGAGTACCGTTTTCCTTGGTATGTGATAATGGCCCCACCTTTTCTTCTGTAGAATTTATTTAGTGGGCATATGAGCATAAAATTGTTTTGAAATACTCTTATAATTACTATCCACAATGGAATGGAGTAGCAGATTCTAAGAAATAAAACTTTAGTGGAGGTAATTAAGAAATTACTAGAAAGTAATCCTAGTGACTGGCACACACAACTAAGATTTTCCTTATGGGAAGATATGACTAGAATCAAAGTTGCCTTAGGAAAATCAGTGTTTAAGTTAGTCTATGGCCAAGACCCAATCTTCCCTATTCATCTACAAATACCCGTTCTCTGGTTCATGCAAGATTTTTACTCTAATGATGATAGGATAGAGTTTTGATTAACTAGTTTACTCAATCTGGAAGAACAAAGATGTTGCTTTGCAACACTTTTCTAAGCATCAAGTTGTTGTCAAATTTCGGTTTGTCAAAAGAGCCAAAATTAAAGCATTTAGAATATTAGACCTCGTGTTGATGTGGGACAAAGCCAGAGAGAGGAAGGGTAATCACCAAAATTTTGACCGACTTTAGTTGGGTCCATATTAGATCGTTGAAATCCTTGGTGAGAATGCCTTTCAATTAAACACTTTAATAGGAGAACATGTCCCATTTCCTGTCAATTGACAGTTTCTCAAACATTATTTAAGCCCATGAAGGTCTGATCATCTGACTAATTTTATATATGTAATTAGTTGTTTTATCATTTCTTGTTTGTTTGTTTTTTTGTTTGTGTTTCTTTTGTTTTATGTGTTGTTGTTGTTTGTTTTTTTTTTTTCCTTTTTTGTTTTGTTTTGGGGTACCTTCTTTTTCTAAATTTCAGAGTGAAGTGGTAGTTATTCAAATTATACTAGGGGTACTAGAACAGATAAATTGGTTTAGGTATTTTCAGGTATGTTCGTTGAAATCTTTTGTTCCAAAACTTATGTTTTACATTCATTTTAAACATTCTAAAAGGTTAAGAACAAATAGGTACATTGTAAGTGATCTCATACACCATGGTTGAATTTGTCACATAATGGATAAAAACATATGTTTTCATAAGGGTCTATTTTTCTTAGGGTGATTGTATTCATGATTCAGGTGAAAAGTTTTAGTCCTCGACATTGTCATGAGGTCCACCATAGTTTTCAACCCAAATTTCAGGTTATTACATTTGAGTATTGAGAAAAGATAAGAAAATAATTTCTCCAAGTAAATCCCATTCAAAAGAAAAAGAGAAACCTAAATGATGGCAAGCTCAATATGATAAGGTTAATTCAAGTATCTCTACTAGGTCTATGGACGACTGGCTAATAGTAGAGCAATGCTTTGAGAGAACTAGAGGTATCTCCATCAGGGCTATAGATGCCTAGTTGGTAGCAAAGAAATGCCTAGGATATCATTGCATGACAGTTAAGATGACTCAACTCACGTAGCTTGAATTTTAAATACAGTCGCTCAGGGATAGGTAGGGTCTTTAGGGAAAGGATGAACCATACATGCACACACTCGGATTCAAAGTTGTTATTTTTGAATTATGTTTGAGATTCCAACTCAACCTTGTTTGTTGTACCTAATCATACTTGAGTTAAAACATTCATAAACTATAGGTTTTGGATGACTGAATTTTTCAGTATCTTGAAAATGGGTAAACCATTTCCTAGCCGAGTCGCCAATTGTTATGCCTTGCATAACCACCCTATTTTATTTTGTTCAAAATGGGTCCCCCCTTTTTTTTTTTGTCTTTGATACTCTTTTTTGGACATAAGGAGTTGTTTCTTTTTCCTCCTAAGTGTTGTTTTTTTTTGTTTTTCGAGTTCAAGTTTTGGATTGAAACTGGCACTTGTTACTTTTCAAAGTTTAGGTTCTTGTTCTTGTTCATGTTCCAATCCTAATCTTTGCATTGTGCCTTATATTTTTCTTTGTGTGTCAGAGTCGGGTTTTGGATTGAAATAATTACCTTAAACTCTTCAAGGTGTAAGTTCCTAGTGAAAATCTGACCCCGACTTCCATTTGCCTCCCTTGTGCATTCTTCTTGTGTCAAAATCGAAAATTGGATCAAAACTTGCACCAAGAACTTTTCAAATTTCTTGTTCCTGTCTCCACCCCGATCCTGAATTTTGACTCTCTTTGTGTTGTTCGAGATTGGACTTCAGACTAGAACTTGCACCAAGAACTTCTCAAATTTCTTGTTTCATCTCGTGTCTCGATTCCCACTTTGTCTTGTTTGTTTGTCAGGTTTCAAATCTCAGACCTTCGTTTGAACTTTGCACTTATTATAATTTAGGTGTTTGTTAGTGTTCTGACCCTGAACCCCACTTGCCTACATTCTTTCAACTCACATTTATGATGCTCGCCCTAATCCTAAGGCCCAACTTATTGACATTTAATTCTTAACCATTTGCACGCACGAATGGGTTTTTATTGCGCAACTTCTTGATTTTTGTCCATTCTTGCTTTTACAGTTTAAAGAGGAGAACTAGAGCAACACTACGAGAGAGGGTTTGAGGAGGTGCAAGGATTTTTTGTCGAGCTGTCAAAATTTTTGGTTGTGTTTGGAGGTAGGGGTTTTCCTTCTCCCACATTTTCTCTTTTTCATTTATTTTATATGTTTTCTTTGCCCTTGTTGTTGAGGGTTTGATTTTGTTTGTTGTGTTGTTTTTATTTTCGGTTTTGGATTTTTTTTTACACCCTTTTGGTATGTTTTCTTCACTCTCAAACCCTTTGGTCCATTGGGTGTTTCGTGTTTTTTTGTTTGCTCGTGTTTTTGTTTGTTTTGGTTTGTGATATTTTTCATCCCATTGTGCCCTAGTTTTCTAGGGCTTTTGTCATACCACCAAGTCAAAATTGTGTTTGAATTGATGAATTTGAAGTTTCAACCATTTTAAATCAACATCTCGATATGGACAACAACCCGATCCCGAAGGCACGATCTTAGGATACTGTTACATGTTTTTTTTTCCTTTGTTATTGTTACTACGCGATTCTCAATTCTTGCATGTATTTCAAAGTCGGGAATCAAGACTCCACTTAGGGTTTGTTACTATTTAATTATAGGTTCCTTCACCTTTCCAATCTCGACTTTTGATGTTCCATCAAGATCGAGTATCAGACCGTTAACATTTAATGATTAAGTTTTTTAACAAAGTCTCACTTTATGTCCCAACTCCGATCCTCGCCATCACATCAGGATCTGAATTTGGGTCGACACTAAACATTGGCCACATTGTTAAGTACCATGACCGAGAGACACCCCAATCTTGATCCCCAAAAGCATATTCAGAATCAAAACTTGGGTCTAACCTATTCTCACTCTGCATAATTAAGGTTTGGTTCACGATGAAGTCCCGGTTCGGATTCTCGATATCACATCAGGATTGGAACTCGAGAAGCTACTTACACATGTTCATCACTATAGGATTGGTTTTGAATCATAATTGGATCCCAACTTCCAATTCAACATTGAGATCAGAACTTAGCAAAACCCCTTCATACACTTTGTTGGTTAAAGTGTTGCTACTTGGTGAAGACCCGATGCCGCTTCCTAAATACATTGGGATCAGACCATGGAATTGCACTAAACTGGTTCATTAGCATAGGTATAGGTGTTGAGTCATGAACCGATCCCAGATTCTGATAGATTTTAGTTTTGTGCTTAAAATGATCAACTTCTTGTTTTTGTCTCAAACCCAAAACCCAAAGATGTTGGACTAACTTACTGAATGGGATCTATTTTGATGAATGCTAATATAATTTAAATTATTTTGCTAAATTCATCTTCATATTTCCTTTCTTTACTTGATAATTGTTAGTAGTGCAAGATAATTAACAAATGTTTGACCCAGAGGAGGAAGTGCCCACTAAGGGAACATCAAAGGGAACAAGGCCAAAGAAGTTAAAACCAAAACAAGTGCCTCTCACAATGAAGTACAAATTCCAAGGGAATCTGGTACCATCTAAGTTTGGGTCTAAGGTCATGAATGTCACTGATACATTGGTAGGGCACCTTGATTTAGAGCAGTTTCACATAGACACCTTTTCAAAAGATGTTGCCCCAAGGGCAAAGAGGATTGAAGAGTCTAGGCTAGCTCATGTAGCAAATTTCCCTATTGTTGTGCAGTGTCCTAAGTTCATTCTAACTACTAGACAAATGTACAACCCTATTCAAAGGCAGTGCATTGATGCATATAGTAATGTAATAATTGATTTAACCCCAACAATGATTAGACAAGTTTTTGAGCCTCCTCCTTATCCCAATCTTAAGATTATGACTGAGGATGTTGCACTTAAAATATGGGCAAAGGATGTGGAAGGAAACAAGAAGCTTATTAATAAGTGGCTTAAGATAGGAAAGAAGTAAGTGAAGAAGGTGTCAAATAACCCTCAAAGGTCTGAATTTTTTAAAGATATAGGGGACATAATTTCATTTTTGGCTAGAGTATTTGGTAAGGAAAATCCCTACATCTTTGAACACTTGATGTTCCCATTCATCCAAATAATCTAAGAAGGAAAGCAATTTCTAGATTGGGGGAAAATTATTTTAGATAACATCCATAACCAACTTCTGAAAGTAGCAGAAACCAAGACATTTTATATGTCTTCATATGCCATATACTATGTTGCAAGGATGGGACGATTTCCTAGGTTGAACATTAAAGGGTCAATGGATGATGGCCTAGATCAAAAGAAGGTTTGGGAACATTATGACCAACTAGAGCTTATGGAAGCAGAAAAACACTTTAAAAGAGTCAAAGATGCATTTTATTTATGTTGTTATCAATCACCTCATAGGTGACATTGGTTTCAGATTGTCACGAGAGGTTATGAAATTCATCCAAGAGTGGGGATATTCGTTTATTCAATACCCCAAGTCCACTTATTTCAAATTGTTTGGTTATGATGGTCACCCTTTTAAACTCCCAAGGTATTGTGGTGATAGATAGGTCTTAATACAACATAAAATTGTTTGTCATTCTTTCCCAATGCAATTGGGATTTTGTTCTTGTTCATCTTCAATGATGGCTAAAACAACAATAGAAGAATTTTAGGCTTTGAATTTCCAGCAGCATACTTACAAAAAATTCTTTGATCCAAGGAGAAAAATGTATGGGTTGTATGCCTCTATTTTTCCCATCATCAACCACTTCTCAAAAACATTTGGGCCAAACTTTAGGTTCAATTTGAAGTGAGAAAAAGGGGATATGAAAGATTAACAACTCCCCAGATGAAAGATTTTGAAGTTAAAATGGATACACTAGAGGGCACTACAGATGGTGGGATCACACTTGACCCTAGATATGAATGGATCAAGTTTCCACTAAGGATTTGGAACCCATCAATTGGATGGAAAAAGAAGAAACTAAGATCTGTAAGATATCACGGGGAGTGGTGGATAAAAGTATCAGATGGATTGAGCTTCAGTTAAAGAAACCCAAGCGTACATATTCAAAGAAGAGGGGTTCTAGCACTGAACATTCTTCCTCCATAGATACAAAACAACAATATAAGAGATTGAAGAAATTTATTGCAGCAACGGAGGTAGCCATAAAAGAGCCTGCCTCAATAGAAGAGGAAATTTCATTACAAGAAACTGATGATTCCTTGAAGAAGGCCAAAGTTACTTATGAGGAAGCTAATACTAGAGTTGTTTTGAGACTAGATACCACACCCTTGGTTACTGTATATCCTAGAGAGAAAGCTTACGGAAAAGTACCTTTTGATGTTTGTATACAAACTCGGGATACTACTCCTACCATGCCATCAACGTTAAGAACAAAAACTGTTGAAGAGGAGAGGGCCCCTATGATTGATATAGCAAAATCACCTATTTCTTCAGACTCTAAAATAACTCCATATCAAGAAGGAGAAAGAATCGAATGGGAGTAATATCCGAAGAAGGTGTTGGAGCTTTCACAATTTTCCCTGCTTGCTCATTCTGGTCTTGGGGTTTTTGGGTTTTCTGATTGCATTGAGTATTCTAATTTTGCATTGATTGGTTATCCCAGTTGCTGGTTTTATTATTTCCCTTTTGAGCCATTCAAATACATTCACTACCGGCCCTAAGACCTTGTGATCGTTGGTCGCTTTAATTTGCCCTCATGCCTGATTTTAATGTTTGATTATAAATGACTTAAGCTTAAGTCATTGACCCTTGAGGGTGTCATCTTGTTAGCCTAGTTAGTTCCCCTTTTTTATTAACACTTACCGCATGTGCAAGATTTTTAGCCATTGGATGAATATGTAATCAAATCCAGATCATTATGGGCTGACCTTGCGAGGTTTTCACAAAATGATCGGGCGGTGTGTGGAATACTAACACGTGGACACTAATGCCAAGATAGGGCTTACCTAATCTATCCCACCCCATCGCCTAGAGCTTGAATATCAACGGTACCGATCGAAGCATGGGGAATGATCACCACCGTTCCCCACCATATCGCAAATGGAAGATGAGAACACTTTATGGATCACAATATCATGAGAGACAGCCACATACACTCTATAGTTGTAGATGAGTGGAGCCCACAAGTACACGGAGAAGCCCCACATGAAGCTAATACTAAAGGAGATGGGATAGGATCAATGGCTCAAAAGTAAAGATGAATATTTGACTCGGTTGCCACTCCTTCTCATTGGTTCGCACCCCCAAATTTCTCACCAGTTAAAACTTGCGAGATGTGTGATATAGTGCCACGTGACAAGCAGTTGGAGCCCAATTGGATATAAAGAAGAGCAGTCAAAATAAATTATTGATGGGACGCCACGTGGAAAGCTCTCAAGAAGTTGCTAGCGGAAAAGATTAATGTATTAATTATTGTTACCACCTTTCAGTTTCTTTTTTAATCTTCTGCATTGTTATGAAGCAGTGCGACTACTGATCTAAGTTTGGTGGCCTCTGATGAGAATGCAAAAGGACACAGATCAAATGGCGTGGGTGATTTTTCAAGGAAAGATATTAAAGGAGGAGATAGATTGAGAATAGGGAGATAGAGGAATTTTGTAGAATGTGGTACACAGTAAAGACCACGATGCACGTATAAATTCTAAGGAATTCAATGAAAATATCTAATTTTGTGGCTTAATTTTGGTATCAACTATTTGTTGTAATTATTCAATTATTTTGGTTGTCTCCACTTTAATGCTTCTCTATTATTTAAATTGATATATCAAGTATGTACTCAGTTTATTAGTGCATATTTGTTGTACTTGTGTGATATAATTAATTTGTTCTTTCAAGTAAAGATAAAATCCTTTTGGTCAATCATAGTAATTTGGGAGTGTTAATTGGATCAATAAGAAAATCCATATAATTAGGGTTGTTAATCTATCTCAAGTAGAGTTTGTCGACTAATTTCCTACACGTATATACAAGTTATAAACCCACAATAGTGTGCTAAATATTTTGAGTTATTGCCATTACATGTCACATTTTTTAGGTCTTCATTAGACTTCGTTTACCCAACAAGGCACTAGTCTCATGCATTTCATTATTTAGTTTCATCCATTTTTTACATCTATTAACTGAACATATTAGATTTTTATATTGCTTGGACAATTTATACCAAATTAAGTTTGCATCTTTCCACTTCCAAATTTCCATTGTAGATAGATTGCTTAAGGAATAAAACACATAGTTCAAATCTGCTTCGTTCATATAGGTACACCCGCCTAGGTTTAGCAGAACCTAAAGAGTAGAAGGTTCAAAAGCATCATTTGGCCTTGTACGTTAACCAAAAACGTTGTGAGAGCTTGGAATTCTCTCGTGGTTCAAACTTGCATTTTTGAGACCTAACAGTTTGGCGACTCTGTTGGGGAGAAGCTTCAAAAAAATTGGTTCCAGCATTTCCATTTAAAGAGTCAATATAAATTTTGCATTTGGGTTGAGGAGATTCTGCTGGGGAAAATCAAAAATAATTTCAAAAGAATCATTTTCCTACTTTTAAAAAGTAGGTGTGACTCTGTTTAAAATGATAGATAATGCATAGACATTGTGGAACAAGTGATATTTTTCCAATTTTCTTGTCAAGATGTCAGAAGAAGTAAGAAGTCAAAAATCAATAAGAGAGTTGAAAGAATTGAAATGACAAATGCTATAATGGGAACAAAAATACTACAATTGAACCGAAAACTATTGTAATTGGGAGTCAAATGTGTTCCAAATGCATCACAAAATATACCTTTTTGCAATAATAATGAATATACAAATGCAAGCAGGCATGTGACCCCACAAGCGTCACACAATGCAGATGAGAATTTTCACAATGAAGGTAATGCACTTTATTCACAGCAGAAAATTTATTTACCACAACCATCAAAACAAATAGATTCTTATCATGTCCCTCCTAAACAAAGACTTGTAAGTTACTAAGGTCATCAATATGATCATTATCAAGTGTAACACAATTCCAGCCCACTTGGAAATGTCAGTCAAAATCTAAAGCAAGGTATATATAAAAATCAACAATTTGTGAGGGAAAATGGTGAAAGTTTACGTATTCAAGAAAGGAGCAAAAGTCTTTTGGATGACTTTCTTGACATAAGGATATATGAAGGAGAATTTGGGCGCTCTTTGTTTCACAGAATGACAGATATTTGTAGGAAAATACCTATTAATTTCCCACCTAGTAGGTCTGAGAACATTTAGCAGCTCATGAAAGTGTATGAACCTAATCCTATTTATTGGCCTAAATCATGGATACTAGTTGCTTTTGATCAAATAGATGAATGGACTGACATTGTAGATAATAAAATGTATGAGGACACTATCAATGTTGAATCCAATAGTGGCATCACTGATGAGTATGGAGAAATTGATCAAATAAAGCAGCCAATAGAAGATGAGACATGTGTAGGCGAAAAAAATTCCTATGACAACCTACATGAGGAGGATGAAGATATAGAGAGTCTCTCTTGCATAAAAAATCATGACAATGCATGTTATGAGGGATCTATTGAATATTCAGATTTTGATCTACAATAGGGTGATTCTTGCAACTCTTACGAGATCGAGAAAAAGGAGAAATAGTAGAAGATATGGAAGAAGAAAAATATTCACTCAACAATGAGCAGATTTCTAATTTGCTAACTCTTGAATACCAAAGGTGTGCACACAAGGATGATTCTATATCTATTCAAGAAGAGGTATGTGATTTAGAATTTTTGGGCCCATGTAGAGAATACATTTATTTGCATACCATGGATGATAGAAATCCAACATTGATTAGTTTAGATAGGCATGATAATGCAAATATGAATCAGAACTCAGTGTCATCTCCAAATGGTGATGTGGAAGAGATGCAATATGTTTCAGATTTGTTTGTCTCAAATAGTGCTGATATGACAAAGTTTTCAGATTCGTGTGAGAAGAGTTCAAATGTTGAGATGAGTGGCATAGATGATCATTGTTTCTCTTCCCATGCACATGAAGGTTGTATTTCTTGGTTGCATAAATGGCCTCATAATGATTGACAAATTCTTGTGCAAATCAATCTCAACTATATGGTGAACAATGAATATTTTCAGCTTTTAAATCAACAAGGATATCATTTCATGATGGATGACCTGGATCAGAATGGTGGAAGGAGCCGAAAGTATCTTTATGACAGTAATAATAGCAAGGAAGATGACATGAATACTTTCAAGGGAAGTTCACTGAGTACAAATCAGAATAAAATTTATGACAAAGGAAAGTATAGGCCTTTATTTTTGGTGGCCTTGTTCCATCAATTATGGTGTGATATTCAAATCATACAAATCATTGGCAAAGGAGGGGAGGATTCTTATCATTTGCAAAACATGTCTGGAGAGGAGTAGGAATTGCCCGTACACGGGCAGTTCCTAAAGCATTTCTTCTCTTAAGGAATTCTAGAGAATTAAGGATTTCCAATGCATGGACAATTCTTAACAAACCTCTTAAAATGTTATTTTCCATGTGCAGTAGTCTAGGAATTTAAAGGGGGATGGGAATTGCTAGTACATGGACAATCCCAAAATTCCCTCATCAAATTTTCTTTTTCTTTCCATGTATAGTAGTATAGGATCATTTCCATCTCCTCCATCTTCTACCTCCTTTAATTTTTCACATCCTTGATGTCTTGATTTGTTCTCCCAGAGATCTAGATTCTTGATATGCCCACAGGGGGGCATACATCCCCGGTCAGAGCCACTGTTGGAGCTTTTACAATTTTCCTTGCTTGCTCATTTTGGTCTTGGGGTTTTTGGGTTTTGAGCCAAATGTGGTCTTGGGTTTTCTAATTGCATTGAGTATTCTAATTTTGTGTTGATTGGTTATCTCGGTTTCCGATTTATTAGTTTCCTTTTGAGCCATCGAGACACATTCACTACTGGCCCCGAGACCTTGTGACCGTCGATCGCTTTAATTTTCCCTCAAGCCTAATTTTAATGTTTAATTATAAATGACTTAAGCTTAATTCATTGACCCTTGAGGGTGTCATCTTGTTGGCCTAGTCAGTTCCCCTTTTGTATTAACATTGTACCGCATATGCAATATTTTTAGCTGTCGAATGAATATGAAATAATCAAATCCAGATCATTTCGGGCAGACCTCGTGAGGTTTTCACAAAATGGTCGAGGGGTGTGCAAAATACTAATGCATGGATGTTGATGCCAAGAAAGGGCTTACCTACTCTATCCCACCCCAATGCCTAGAGCCTGAAGATCAACGGTATCGATCAGAGTGTGGGGAATGATCACCACCATTCCCTGCCATATCACGAATGGAAGATGAGCACACTTTGTGGATCGTGATATCATGAGAGACTACCACGTATACTCTATAGTTGTAGATGAGTGGAGCCCACAAGTACATGGAGAATCCCCACACAAAGCTAATACTAAAGGACATAGGATAGGATCAATGACTCAAAAGTAAAGATGAAGATTTAGCTTGGTTCCCACTCTTGCTCATTGGTTCGCACCCCCAAAGTGCTCACTAGTTAAAACTTGCAAGATGTGAGATATAGTGCCATGTGACAAACAACCAGAGCCCAACAGGACAGAAAGAAGAACAGTCAAAAGAAAGTCCCAATGAGATGCCACGTGGAAAGCTCTCGAGAAGTTTCTAGCGGCAGAGATTAATGTATTAATTATTGTTACCACCTTTTAGTTGCATTTTTATGTAATCTCCTGCATTTTTATGAAGTAGTGCAACTGTTGATTTGAGGTTGGCAGCCTCTGATGATAATACAAAAGGACACATATCAAAAGGCGTGGGTGAGTTTTTAGGGAAAGATATAAAATGAGGAGATAGATTGAGAATAGGGAGATAGAGGAATTTTCAGAATGTGGTACACAGTAAAGACCATGATGCATGTATAAATTCTAAAGAATTCAATGAACATAGCTGATTTTGTGGCTTAATTTTGGTATCAATTATTTGTTGGAATTATTCAATTATTTGGTTGTCTCCACTTTAATGCTTCTCTGTTATTTAAATTGATATATCAAGTATATACTCAGTTTATCAGTGCACATTTTTTGTACTTGTGTGATATGATTAATTGGTTCTTTCAATTAAATATTAAATCCTTCTAGTCAATCACAGTAATTTGGGAGTGTTAATTGGATCAATAAGAAGAGCCATATAATTAGGGTTGTCAATCTGTCTCAAGTAGAGTTTGTCAACTAATTTCCTGCATGTTTATACAAGTTATAAACCCAAAATAGTGTGTTGAACAGTTTGATTTGTTGCCATTACATGTCACATTTTCTAGGTTTTCATTAGACTCCATTTACCCAACAAGGCACTGGTCTCATGCATTTCATTATTTAGTTTCATCCATTTTTTACATCTGTTAACTGAACATATTAGATTTTTATATTTCTTGGACAATTTATACCAAATTAAGTTTGCATCTTTCCACTTCCAAATTGCCATTGTGGATAGATTGCTTAAGGAATAAAACACATAGTTCAAATCTGCTTCATTCATATAGGTACACCTGCCTAGGTTTAGTAGAGCCTAAAGAGTAGAAGATTCAAAAGCATCATTTGGCCTTGTACGTTAGCCAAAAATGTTGTGAGAGCTTGGCAACCTCTCATGGTTCAAACCTGCATTTTTGAGACCTAAGAGAAGGTTAAGGAGGAAGTAGGAGAGGAAGAAACTGGGTTTGAGTCTGGAAGTTTTTATGGTGAAGAGTTGGAGTTGAATGAAGTTTTGACTAAGAAAGAGCAAGATAAATCTGAATGGAAAGTTCCCAAAGGTTAGCTATTGAGCAGTTAGCTCAGGAAGAGGAAGAACAAAGAAAGAAAATTGAAGAGCTAACTCAAAAAAAGAAGGCTAAAGAAGAGGCTCTTGAACGTGAATTGGAGCAACAGAGAAAAGATGAACAATAGAAGGTTGTAGAAGAAGAACTCCATGCAAAAGAGTTGGAACAATAGAGGTTGAAAGATGAAGAGGAGGATGCAAGGAAAGAGGAATAAATAAAGAAGATAGAAGAGATTAGAGCCCAAAATGAGAAGATGGAGCAGGAATGGTTACATAAAGAACAAGAAGATTAGGAAAATGCTTCTTCTTAGCAAACCATTGGGGTAATTTTTTCTGCACCTTTGTCTTTGACACCTCCCAGTTGTCAACAAATGACTACTCAGCTAGCTGCTCCCACTTGGCTCAAGCTGAATTTAGAAAAGAGGCAACAAGTGCAAGCTCATCCAGTGACATGGGATGAGATTATCGTACAAATAGACAAAGAGAAACCAAGGAAGAAGCCTCGTGTTGTGCATTCCACAAAGTTGACTGATGGAGATTTAATAGTATAAATGCTACTCCTATTACAGATGAGGATGATAGAGAACTGTAGGTTGAGGATTATCATATAAGTATTATTAATCTAGGGAAACATACAAAGAATCAACAAATAAACCTGGTTGATATTGTGGCCACCACCACCAAGTCAAGGCTAATGAAAGATAAGAAAACTAAAGATGAGCTTAAGGCTCAAGTGGGAAAGATGAAATATTTTTTGAAGGAGTTAATTTCATACACTCTTGAGCATACCACACCATCAAAAATCCCTATTTTGATGAGCTGTAAGGAGGTGGATGGATTGAATGAAATGAAAAATAAGGCCACATGGTTTGATAATTGGTTCAATATTTTCAAGTCTAATATGGATAAGCATTTAGATGAAGGTTTCAAACACTATCGTACAAGCCTGGTCTTGGTTAAAACAATAGAAGAATCTATAAGGAAATGGTGGGAAGAGGAAGAGAAGCTTAGGCAGTACTTGGGAAATTTGAAAGTGATTGATAAATTTTTTGATGAAGAGTTGGTCCAGTCACATATTTTGGGCTATGAGAACCTTGAATATATTTCAAGGTCTATTAATGTGTCTATTTTCAAAACATAGAATCTCATTGAACAGAGAATAGATATGCTCAAGGGAATTCATGAAATATGGGAATAGGTATGCATTTTGAAAATATTGTTGCAAAAATTATGGATAAAAATTTACCTCCAAGTCAAAGACTCGAATCACTAGGGGAAATAAAAGATTTTTGGGAGGTGAGACTCGATAAGTTAATGAAAGAAGGAGACACTACTGATTCCACCGTCATGGATAGGTTGTTGGATATCAGATGTGACATGCGGTCAATCACAGACGTTGGCCAACTAAGGGAAACTGTTGATACAATAAAAAAAGAGGTTTGAAGAATCAAAGTTTAAGGTTGACTAGGTTGATGGACCTGATGATGATATGTTAAAGTAGATTTTCTCCAATTATGATGAGTATCATGGGATTCCTCATGAGGAGGATAAGTTGGTCAAGCGCCTTTTTGGGATAACAGTATTTTCATGTCAGTTTTTGAGCAAATGGATGACTCCAAATCAGTTTTGGTGAGTCATAAGTTGGGCATGTTGATCAGCAGAGGATGAAATCAGAACTCACAGTTAGATTTTGACTGAAGAAGCATGTGGCGTACCTTTTAGTACCTATAGTTTTAGCAGAGACAAACACTTGGAGTTAACTGGGCGTCCCTATGATTGTGGATTTGGGCCCCATATTGTGAATCTTGATTTTTGATAAGAGGAATTGGTGCCAAATTTTTCTATACTTTTGAATTCTCTCCTCATTGTAAAGGTCGGCTAATTGAAGTCAGATTGGCTACCTAGAGAGAGATTAGATACAATTTACAATTTTTACAGCTTTTATGCAAGATACTCAAACATTTTACAGTTTTAATGCAATTAGTCTTATTTCAAAAAGTTAATTACTTTAACAATGATGTTGATGAACAATGGTTATTCGTATGCCAATGAATCTTTTTGTGCATAAATGTTTCTTATTTGGTAAAAATCAATGGAAGACTCTGAATTTGAAAACCATTTTATTGCATTATATGTGGGTGATATTTCTTGATATTTATTGATCTGTTAATTTTAGTTATGAGCTTATGGGATTGTGTTATTGATTTTTTTTTTTTAAGTGGTGATGAATAGTTGTATTCTTTAAATTTGCACTATGAATAGATGCAATGGTATGGATAGTTTCATAAATTTTATTGTTCTACAGTTTTAGTGAATTAGTAAAATTCTCATTATAAGAATTGCATGTCTAAATTAAAAAGAAGTTTGTGTTCATATTTTGTTGTCCTAAGCCTTGATCTATCTTTTTGCTATTTATTTAAACCCCTAATGTTAAATTGTGTTGTTTTGTCCATTTTGTACTCATTTACCAGTAGCACCCTTGAATATTATGGCTGCATAGACCGCTGGATAATAAAAACACAGTTGAGAACCAACTACAGAGGCCTTGGAAGATAGGTGGTTTTAGATCATTTGTCTTTTTTCAGGAGAAATAGAGTACAAATATTATTTTTAACGTTGTTGTGCTACTTTTGACCATCAATAGGTCCTATGATCTATTGGTAGGTTGATTTTCAAGAGTTCGATGGACTCCAACTAGTTCAGTGGGGTGTAGGTCTAGAGGTGGTCGATGCGGGCACTATCCAAAGTACAATGCATGGTGCTCAACACAAGATGACACCTTTTATAGATCCCAGGGTACCTATTCCTCAAGAGTGACATGGATGAGGTAGGAGAGGGCGATTGAGAGGGAGGGGGAGAGGAAAGGGGGTGATGGAGATGATAGAGGAGATGGAGGTGGAGGGAGTGGAAGATGCAAATTTCAACCAATTATTTTAGCAACAGGATTTCCATTGATTATTGATGAGGAGGAGGTGCAGGTGGAGCAAGATGTCCAAGTGGAGGAGGATGTCTAGGTGGAGGAGGATTTTGTAATGGATATGGTAGTATATGAGGGGATTGAGGATGCCCCTGACTGGGAAGTGATACAGGATATGCTCAAGGAAGAGCTAGAGGCTAAGGGGGATGGTACACGTGCCCATATTCTAGCATTACAAGCACAATTGTGAGCCTCACAAGTGCAGGTTCTAACATTACAGGCATAGTTGCAAGCCTCACAGGCACAGGTTGCACAACTTAATATCGAGTGAGAAACTATTCTTATCAAAGCTCAAAGGGATGAGCAACATACAATGAGCTTCATAGAGAATGTTAGTGAGTCAACTATAAATTTAGCTAGGCAGTTATATCAGGTGGGTTTGGAGACCGATACTATAGATAAATTTATGAGGATTTTGTATTGCCAATATAGAGGGTGTCAAGTTATACTCAGGTAAAATCACACTCGAGGAGGACAATAAGCAAGGATGGGGTTTCAAGACCTAGGAGGTCACCATATCCACCACCATGACCACATACATAGCAGGAGCAGTCAGGGCCATGAAGACATAGGCAGGATAGGCCATCTCCTAGGCCATCAAAGGATAAGAGCAACACTGGCTAGCCCAAGCTATTATTGTATATAGACACATGTGTATTTTAATTGAGTCTTCAAGCTCCATTTTTACAGTCATTCTAGTTTTGTACTATGACACAATTTTTAATATATATGAGATGAATTGTTTTTTGGTGACTATATGATGTTTCCATGTTTTATATACATTTTTCCATTATGATGTGATCCTATATGATGCATTATATGTTTATGTGATGGTTCCTATATGATGTCTATATGGATTTATGATGTATGGTTACTTATGCATGTATGCATGGATGCATATGATGTTGATTTATGCTTATATGTATGATGTGATGTATGGATATTTAATGTTGATTATTTATGATGGGTCTAGTATATTTATATCACCTATATGTAGGATGCAACTATATGCTTATGAAATTTTATGGAATGCTTTATATGATGCTATGTTGATTATGAGTCTATATAATGTGATGTAATGCTATTTTTTTGTTTATTTTATGTAATATGAATGACTTGGCATTCATATGATGATGTATATGATATTCTAACATGAGTATGGATGCATGATTATGTAATTGATGCATTTTTTTGTGTGTGTCATAGCATGCCATCGGGATGACTACAAGGAATGACAGAAGAAATGTTAGGTAGAGGAAAAGGTTAATAAGAAGTAGAGAATGATTAGATAGATTAGTCATATGAAATGACATGAATTAAATGGATAAATATTGATGTATAATAGGTAGAATAGATTTTGAGATTTAATTAGTGCATGATTATCATCATTGAGCATTTTATTATGTGGAAAGAGGATGTATGCACACACATGGCATGAATTATGATGGTGGCATTTGTTTCCTTTTGCCTTGGTGACTTCAATATTCATTGTCAGGACTAAGGCACAACAAACAAGGGGTGTCATGATGCATACTAATGAAAATAGAACCTTGTTGGAATATGTGAGGAATTAGCCACAAAGAATGTTAATCTTGATGCAAGAAAGCGTTAGTTGACCTTTAACTTGCATAAAATGTTTTGATTATTCCAATGGAACCTCAATCACACACAAAGAACTTAGTGACCCTAGTCATATTGTCAAGACAAACCACAAACAAAAATATTCATGATCCATCCTCGATCCTGTAATCACTTGTGGATATCCTTTAGTAGCATAGGAACATGACAGAAGATAAATCAGATAAAAATATAAGACTAACTAGACCAAACGATTCAACAACCATTTAGATCTTCTTACCAACTGTGAGAGATTTCTTAATAGGATTCAAAGGATTATGTTTAATTTTAGGGATGAAACATCTCGTGTAATATGCCTAGTCTAGTTTCAATGATGTAACAACACATATAAGACAAATTGTAGCTAATAAAGATAGTTTTATTTGATAGATAAGTAGGCAATTTATTGGCTAGATTGATAGTTCGTCTATTTTTTCATGGTTTTTTGAGCTTAGTTTTCTATTGGATGTTTTGTTTGTGTCAGATCAAAGTGGCATCCTTAGAAAGGGACAATTTATTATGGGATGTGGATATTTTATTATAAAAAGTGAATTATGGTGGGTGATGGTGATAATATCCTCTAATATTATGTCAAAGATCCCATTTGTAAATATACGTTGAGTATTGCCCCCAGTCAAGTTTAGGACCAGTCATTATGGAAGGAATGGATATAGAAAACAAGTGACATGAAATATCAACCATTCTCAAGCCATGAGAGGTGTGACAAATTAGTTTTATTATGATGGAGCCTATGCTCAGTTTATTATGGATGGAATGAAAAATAAGATAGAATGATGATAGATATTAGAGAAATTACCTTCTACATATGGCATCTATTTTCTAGGTTTTCACCATGGTACTTATCCAAAGTGTCATTGAAGTGGTTTTCATTATTAGAAAAAATATTTCTTTACTTCTTTTTTTAATTTGTTTGATTTTTTGACTCTCTGAAAGTTATGTATAGTACTTGTGAAGGTGCATGTCGTTGATGGGATTATGAAATGGTTGACCTTCAGGAATGGCTAGTTGATATGCACCAAGTCCACATGTTGTAGTAATAATGTTAAGGACCCAACCAATTAGGTTTAACATTTCTTGGATTTTCTCTATCCAATTGACTCTTTGGATTCTCCATCAATATCAAAGTTTCAAACTCATAATCTTTTATTGTAAATATGACAAAGACGATTTTGATAGGCTTATAAATAGACTCATGCAGTTTTCCATCTCTCATCTAGTAACTCTAGATCATTTAGTCTAGATATTATGTAGTCTTCGTCATCAATAAACTACTACATGGAAACTCTGAAGGATGGTAACTCGACCTTGATAGGAAGGATGGATTTAGAACCAAAGATGAGGGAATATGGTGTGGCACCAGCAGAAGTACAAATGTTGGTATGGTAAGCCCATAAGGTTGGGTTCTTGACTGAATATGGAAGTCACAACCAACATCATTGACAATCTTCTTTAGGATCTTTAATATGGTTTTATTAGACACCTCCACTTGACCATTACCTTGGGGACAATAAGGAGTGGAAAAGTGATGTTGAATATGATACTTATCATATAGTTCTTGAACATCTTGTCTCTTGAAAGGAGGATTGTTATCTGTGACAATGGAAAGGGGAACACCATACTGACATATGATTTAGTTAAGGATAAACTTTGTTATATGTTTACCGGTGATGTAGGTCATGGGAATGGCTTCAATACATTTCATAAAATATTTGATGGTAGTAATAATGAACTTATGGTCGTTAGTGGAAGTAGGGTGAATATTTCTTACAAGGTCAAGTCCCCATTAAGAGAAATGCCATGGTTATGTAATCACGTGAAGCCCCTACACTGGTGCATGAATAATATCTCCATGAACTTGATATTGATGACATTTCTTGACAAAGTGGTATGCATAAAATTTCATAGTGGACTAATAGTATCTAGTTCTCATGAGATTTTTAGCTAAGGTAGGACCACTAGAATGGGATCCACATGTACCATTATTTACTTCATGTAAATCCATTTGTGCTTCTTCTGCGTTGAGACATCTAAGAAGAGTATTATCTAGGTTGTGTCGGTGTAAGGTATCAGTGATGATAACATATTTAGAGGCTTGTTGAGTAAAGGTTTTCTGTTGGTTATTCACCAATTCAGGAGGAACAATTTGGTCATGAAGGTAATTATAAACATCTTTGTACTAGGGTGAATTAGGACCAACCATTCCATGCACAAGCTCGGATTCAGGTACATCAAAAGCAGGGATCAAAAGTTGTTGCACCAAGAACTCACATTGGTGCACACTATTAGGTATTTGAAGGAGATATCCTATGTTTGCCATGGCATCAACTACTCTATTTTTTACCTAGAGTATCTACTCAAATATAATGTCATCAAAATACTATTTAAAACTGTCAACCATATTTTTGTATGGCACAAGTTTTTCATCTTTTATTTCATACTAATCATTAACCTGTCAGACAACCAACTAAGAATCATTGTAGATATGAAGGTGCTTGATCTTCCATTTGATAGTTTTCATGTCATATAAGCAAAGCTTCATATTCTAAAATATTTTTGGTACATAGGAATTCTATTTTTTAGGACTTAGGGATAGTGTCTTCTTTCAATGTAATGAAAATAACTCTAGCTCCATAACCATGGTGGGTATAGGATCCATCAAAGTATAGTTGCCATTTTGTATAAGTTGCTAGTGTAAAGATTGCTTCATTAGGAAATTTTGATACTAGAGGATGATATGTTGGAGTAGGAACATCTACTAGTTGATTAGTTATTACCTATCCTTTTATTGCTTTTCAGTCAACATATTCAATGTCAAATTTTCTCAAAATCATCACCTATTTTTCCAATCTACCTATGAGATTTTCTTTATTGAGCATATAATTTAAAGGATCTATCTTTTCTATGATCTTGGTCTAAATATTTAACATGTAATATCAAAGACTTTATGTGGAAAAATTGATAGCAAGACATGCACACTCGATAGGAGTGTAATTAAGTTCATACCCCACACGTGTATGACTGATGTAGTATATAGCTCTAACTTTTCCTTCTTCATCATTTTGTGCTAAGAGAGCTCCCAATTTTGATGACGTAGTTGATATGTACATAGAATTGGTGATTTCTATTCAATAGGTGGCATTAAGATTGGTGGTGATAACAAGTAATCCTTGAGTCATTGAAAGGCCTATTGATAGTGATCGGTCTATTTGAATGGAACATCCTTGTGAAGCAAGTACTAAAAGGGATGGAATTTGTCTGCTAACTGAGAAATGAATCTACGAATGGACTGTAGTTTCCTTTGTATATTTTGTAATTGAATCAGATTAGATGGTGATGGCATATCAATGATGAATTTAACCTTTGTAGGATCAACCTCAATACCTTTATGAGAAATGATATATCCAAGGACTTTTCTAGAATTTACTCCAAATACACACTTTTTTCGATTCAATCTAACTTTGTATTGTTTCAACCTAGTGAAAATCTTGTCAAGAACATCTAGATGACTTTATCTTGTGAGAGATTTTGCTAATAATTCATCAACATAGTCTTCCATAAGGGTATGCATCATATCATGGAATATTGTAGTCACATCCTTCTGATAATTCACTCTAGCATTCTGAAGGCCAAAGGGAATTATGTTCCAATAATAGGTAGCCTAAGGACAAGTAAAATTAATTTTGTGTTAATCCTCAGGAGCAATTTTAATTTGATTATAACCAAAAAATCCATCCATGAGTGACAACATCTCATACCTAGTTGTTAGATCTACTATGATATCAATGTTAGGTAAGGGGAAATCATATTTAAGATAAGATTTATTTAAGTCCCCGAAGTTTGTATAGATTCAAATTCCCCCTATTGGTTTTGTGACTATTTTTAGATTTGAAATCCATTCAACATAGTCTATAGGTCTAATAAAACCATCTAAAAACTTCTTCAGTTCAACCTTGACTAATAAGGCAATCTGTGGGTGCATCTTAGTTTTTTCTTGAAATGTATTGCATTAAGAAGAAGAGGAAAATGGTGAAGAACTAATTCAGGGTCTAGTCTAGGCATGTTAGCATAAGACTAGAAAAAAATGATTTATTGTTTGGAGAAGAATCTGATGAAACTTATCCTTTTTATCTCTATGAAAAAAAGCCTCAAAGTGTATAACCTTGGGATTCTCAATTGTAATGATATTGAAGTCCTCTAATTTTTCTACCAAAAGTGGAGATTTATCTTGACTGATAGAGAGTATATCCAACCTGCCATCCTTGGGTGCCTTGGAGAGGTTTTCACCCTCAAATACATCCTTTATTTTTTCTTTTTTTGGGTCTAGAGGGACCTTTTAGTTTTCACCTAGAGACCTATTCTTTTTTAATTTTTCCCTTTTGCAACTAGAAGGTGGAGTAGACTCTCTAAAATAGGTAGTAGTGTCAAGGTCTATGGAAAATCCAACCTTATGATCACCCCAAGGTATATCCTCTTGAAGTCCCATAAACTCGACTATAGCAAAGCTCAAGAATGAATTAGATATGGTACAGGTCAAGGAATCATCAAGGTCCTAAAGGTTCCAATCTAGGCTCGACCATAGATATGTTTTTTTTAAGGAGAATTGGTCTCGGTACTATCCTTAGAAGTCACAACATCATTAGAAGCATTAGCATCTTTACTCGAAAGTAACTTAGTACTAGAAGAATTTAATATAAATGGTTGATACCCAATCTCTTTGTTATATGGAAATTTTTTAAAGTTTTATAGGCTCTATCACTCCTTGTTGTTGTGATCTGAGGGCACTATTACCATCTTAGCATTTTTGTTTCATGATATAAAAACCTTTCCCATATTATTCAACTGACAACTGAGTGTGTTTTTCATCCTCTTCATCTTTATAAATCCATGTACAGAGGTCTTCATCTATAGTTTCCTTGCCTAGTTTACCCCACTTAGTAAAAGTAGTGGGAGGTTGATATTGAATCATGACTTTAGGATCCATTTAAATAGGGAAAAACTTACCATAATATTTCAGTGAGGATAGCAACTTACTAATGTAGAATGAGTTCTCAATATTGTATTTGTTGGATCCATCATCTTGAACCTGAACCTTGTTTTTAAGAAATGATATGGGTGGAGATGGAGATGTGGATAATGATGTGGGATCAATGTAGTGGAATGAGATGGATTATGAGTCTTAATTATTAATAAGTACTCGATGTGCAAGAGTCCCTTTCAAATTACTGCAATATTGGAATGGATCAGGGTCACCTAATATGGTGATTTTAGTTCCATTATAAGGGAATTTCAATTACTGATAGTAGGTGGAGGGAAAAACCTATATGGCATGAATCCATGGGTGATTGAGGAGAATATTATAAGGAAGGCCCAAGTCTAGAACTTGGAACACCATATATTGAATAGTCAAACCAATTCTAATCGGAAGGACAATGAAACCCTTAGAAAAGTGTTTTATATCATTGTATGCTCGTATGATGATCCTCTTTGATATATAAATACTTGCTTCAAATAATCCCATAGTGGCAACCAATTTTAGAGTACAAATATTTAGGCTTGCTTTGTCATCTATCATAACTCATTTGATTTTGTGTTTATTGATATATACCTCAAGATGTAGGGAATCATTATGGTGGGGCTTCTATGAAGAGATATCTTGCTCTGTGAGTGTCACACGGTGTGTAGTAGCTAGGTACCCTACCATGGCCTAAAATTGGTTAACATTTAGGTTTGTGGGAACCAAAGAATCTTGTAAAGCCTTATCTAGGATAACCTTATGCTTTGGGCTATGCGTAATAATTCAAGAATTGATATCTGAGTAGGGGTTTTCCCTAAATGATTTAATAGGTTGTATTGATGTGTCAGTTGATATTTATAAGTGGTCCCTTGCAGAGTCACTTTTTATCTATGGGTTGTAACTGCACACTTAGGATTCTTGTTCTTAATTTTTATGGTAGAAATGTTATTATCATTTTGTTGGATATTGTTAACCATGTATTTGTGGGAAAAATGAGTGTAGTTAGCTTGGTCTTTAGTATTGGTCCTTGAACTGGAGGCTTTTCTTGGTCCATGATTTTTTAGAGGATCTTTGAAGATGGTATGGTTAGTATTAGAGGACCCCTATTGTTTATTGATTGATATATCCTCCTGCTCTATGAGGCCTTGAATAACATTCTTGAGTTTGAATCATGAAGAGGTTTTATTCCCTTTTGTCCTATGATACTCACAAAAGTCATTATCATTTCACCAAGATGGTTTGAAGGTTCATGGCTCATAGTGTCTTATTTCAAGGATTTGGATCATATTGTATTGTAACAGTTGAACTTTAAAACTGATTCAATGGATTCCCCAAAGGGTGTGTATTTTCTTTGTGGAGTATTAGTCCTTTGAGGACCTCATTGTCCATTATTTTGAACTATGTTTGTTAATTTGTTTGCTCATTATTTTTTGGTTGGGTATTGTTGTTTGATATTGAATGTCCTTTAAGGCTAATGACAAGGTGAACCTTGTTTATTACTTTTTCATCCACTACCCCATCATTCTTCACATTCTTGTATTGTAAACAAAAAAAAAATTATCATTTGAAGTGCTTGGGTTATTGTTATTCTCTTTAAAAAAATTCACTAACCATTTTTTGATGAGGGATTTCTCAATGGAGAGACCCTTCTATATAACCTCCTCAAATGTATTGGAAAAATGAATGTGAAGATGAAACATCACTTTAGAATCGAGGTTTTCTATAAATATTTGCACCAATCACTTTTTTGGTATATGACAGGGACTTTTACTTGCAAGGCTTCTCCATCTTTGTAAGAATGAAGCAAAATTTTCTCCCTCCTTTTATTTTATTTTGCATGAGTTTATAATGTTTATTTCATTCTCAATGTTGTAGGAGAAATGCACAATAAATTTATCATCCAATTCACTCCAGGCCATACTAGGAGGCAAGTAAGAAAACCATTCTAGTGCTTGTACCCCAAGAATTTATGAGAATATGTGCATTAGGTACGTTTGATCATATGTCACGTCTAAGAAATTTGTGTGAAACTCCCTCACATGATCTACAGGATCTCCTTCCACTTGTACTTGTCAAATTTTGGTACATTAAAGTTTGTAGGGAAAAGTGGCATGTATATACTCCAATAAAAAGGATAAGGACATAAGTCCTCGATTAATTTTTTTGGTTCCCATAACCTACATATTTATATTTTTTTGTTGTAGGCTTTGTATTTGTCAAGCTAATTTATCTATGGGCATGTGTTTTCTTGGATTTGTGGAGGGACTATGAATGGGTTTGTGTTTTGATAGTTTGTAGTTAAAATGGAAGCATGGATGTTTCGGTTGAGTGCGTTGAAATGATGTTGTGGTAGAGGCTGGGTTGTTTGGTGAAAATAATATGTGTACATCATATTCAAATTAGATTGTTGTTATGGCGATTGTTGGTTCAAATTTTGATCTAATTTGGAAAATGTCTAAGTATGGGTCGAAGGTACGTTCATGTTTTGGGTCATTTGGGTCATGTTTACCTATAACATAAGAAACAAAGGTTTTTTCCTTTGAGTTTTGTTTGGTGGATTTCTATTTATGATGTTACAACTCACATGCATTATATTGATTGGTTGTGTTGTGAATTTTGTGCCAAATGTCAGGGTGGAAGATATGTTTACATTCGTTGTTTTATGGGAAGTCTTTCCAAGTGAAATGCATGTATTCAATTATTGTGAGCTAGGATTGTATGATGGAACAACACCTTGTTCTTGATATACCATATTTGATGTTTGTTCTATTATGGTGGAAATTTCAAAATATGAAGGGAGTCTAGCTCTATTTTGTGCAAGCGATAAAAAGTATATGTTGGGATCAATGGATATAAGTTCCTTTGTTATTCACAATATTTGAGGCCCTCGTGAAGCATCGTCAAGTTCTTCTTGGGTTAGGTTCTTCTTGTTTACATTTGTTGCATTATGGGAAGTCTTTCCAAGTGACATTCTTGTATTCAACTATTGTGAGCTAGGATTGTATGATGGAGGTGTCATGTTAACAACACCTTGTTCTTGAGATACCACATTTGATGTTTTTTTTACTATGGTGGAAATGCCAAAATACGAAGGGAGTCTATATCTCTTTTGTGCAAGTGATAAAAAGTATTTGTCAAGATCAGTGGATATAATTTCCTTCATTATTCACAATATGTAGGGATCTTGTGAAGCTTCATCAAGCTCTTCTTGGGTTAGATTTTGTTCAACATGATTTAAGGAAAATCATCGTCAAAAGATGGTGTGGTTTTAGGTTGTTGTGTTGGTTGTTCATTTGAGGTAGACCCAAAGGAAATCACACTAGTGGGATTGAAAGTAGGGTCAATTTTGTGATCTATTTGTTTTATTTTTCTTTGCGGCCTTGTTTGGACCCTAAAAGACCTTTTTGGGATTTTTGGATTTTTTGACTTTAAAGGATGCAAGATGAGTATGAAATTATGCTATGTTTTCGTGATTTTTCATTTTAAAGGATGTCAAAATTAATATGAAATCACACTATGTTTTTGGGATTTTTGATTTTAAAGGATGCAAAGATGAGTTTTATGCTATGGTTTTTGGATTTTTAATTTTGAAAAGGATACTTGACAAATTTATGATAGACCAAGGTAAATAATGGAAATGTCTAGACCTCAAAAAGGACAAATATTAGGATGATATTTGATAAAATTTGAACCTTAACTAGACTTATAAGTTATAAGTCCTACTATTGATGGGATAATAAGAGAGTATGAGGTTAAGATGTTCAAAAGATAACTATGGTTTGATCAAAATTTGGTTTGTTTCCTGGTTTCAAAATGTAAAGGTGAATGTTTATGATGTTGGATGATGCGATTTTAGTAGAAGGATGAGATTTAAGCTAGGAAAAGTGGGGAAATGATGAAAGTGCAATACTAATTGGACAAATCATTGGTCTTTATGTTAGGTCACTATGTAAATTAGGTTTGTAATTTGGATCCTCAAGAATAAACCCTAATTTCTCTAAGTTGAAATATGTGTCAAGGAAATATATAGATGCGGTACAAAAAGTCTCAAATGCAGTACTGAAAGTAGAAATTGCATCACAAAGCAATAACAAATTCATGATAAAATTGGACAATTATGTGATAGTGATGGATGTGGTATAGATCTAGACAATTGTAGTGCTCTAGTTTTTTTCTAGTTTTTTTGAACAATTGCATTATAGAAAGTTACATTTGTAGTGCAGGTGTTAACAGATTCATGACTCTGGTTTCCTGCTTTGAACGATTGTGTTACAAAAAATTACAAATGTGTAACTTTGGATTTTTTCCTAAAATTGGGTGTTCTAAGTGATTTTTTATGTTGGATGTTTTTATTTTTGGAAAAAATACACTCAGAAGACAAAAATAGTTGTTTGACTCTTAACGCTTGGTAAACAAGGCTTAAGGCCCAAAGGTCAATGGTGTCACTAGTAGAGTATGCAATAGTACAAAAACAATAATATATGACTAAAAAAACTACTAAAAAATTGCTTATAAATGACTAAACTTGGTCACGTGACCATTAGTAGTTTATTGCCAGTCATTTATAACACAACCATATTTATGACTAAACCAATTTTAGTCATTTATTGGTTGTTTTGATTGATCAATTTGGTAGTATATTTAGTCGTTAATTTAGTCATTGATTTATTCATATATTAGTCATATTATTTAGTGAGATTGGTCACCTGACCATTAGTAGTTTATTGATAGTCATTTATTTAGTCATTTGATCAATTTGGTCATATATTTAGTCATATTTATTCACTAATTTATGTCAACTCGTAGTATATTTAGTCATATTTATTCACTGATTTCTATCAGTTGGTAGTATATTTAGTCATATTAATTCACTAATTTATGTCAGATGGTAGTATATTTATTCAATTGGTAGTTTATTTAATTGTTTTTATTCACTGATTTCTTCCTAAAAGTGTTGGAAATGAGACAATTCTTTTGAGGTTTAAACATAAAACATAGAAAAACGTAATCAATCATTCATTTGCACATAATGGAACAACTATTAAGAAGGAAAAATATTGAAATTTTATTGAGAAAATGTGTTCTTACAACAGATACAAGACAAAAATATGGGTCTTTTCTTTAGAAAATGTGTTACAAAGTGTTTTTCTCAGTATTGTGATTGAGAAAACTGAGTTACAATGCTTTATTTTTTGCTTATACAACTCCAAAACATGAAAGAACTAACTAAAAAATGAAGCCTAATTAAGGATCCTATGAAAGAATCCTCTGCAAACTTCACACCATGAATACTCAGTATGGACTGAGAACTATGTTCTGCATATACCTTGACTGATAAGCTTTACTGAACACGATAGTGGACAAATCCAAATCGATCAAAAACATCTATCAGTGGATGAGCATCTAGAAGTATTTCTTCCATAAGAAAGTTCTTTTTATTTTCAGTATCATAGAAGTTTGACTCTCCAGTTACACATTTCACCTCCTTGATTTGTCCAATTTCGGTTGCTCCTTCAATGTATTTGATTTGTCTAGTTTTTGGTTGTTGTTACAACCAATCACTTGATCTACTTCCAGCTCCTTTGAAAACTTGTTTAGAGTAGCATTATCATAGGATCCTCAATATATTCTTTAAATTCCCCAAGCCATTGAGTGCCAATTGCACCTGATAAATGCAAATAATTATCAAAATGAATAGGAAAATGAAAAAATGCGCAACTTAATAATATAAAGGGAAATTTCACTTCTCACATTGAAAGTGGAAGATGCAAAATAATAGGAATACTTTTACACAGACACTTGAAGATGCAGAGGTGCACATTCTAGTACAAGAATGGGACAACATTCAAATTAGGCTACTAAAGTAAGCAATGTTATATACAAATACAATCACCAAAAGTGGGTATGGGAACAAAGACATGTTTGTCATCTCCTTACTGGAGTTTCCTAGTGGCTATGATTTTACATATTTTCTTTAGCCCATTGATATTTCTATAATAACTCCAATATTTGTCTTAAAAATGACAATCTATTGGTTTCCTTATTTAATAACCTTTTGTGTAAACTAATCTGGCAGAAGTAAAGCAAAGACTAGGGTCAGATATACTTACCATCAATAACTCGGTGATCACAACTAAGTGTTACTGACATGAATGAACCAACATCAAATTTTTCATTAGCTGGTCTTGGGATAAGTCATTTTTCAGTTGTTCAAACATATAAGGGTTCAATCAATAATCAATTTACCTCATCCAATAGTCAAAATTTTAAATTTGAAAATTTAACTAATCTTCACAACAACCAATAATTTAAATTTGCATCATAGTCATCAATTTTTTTATCTTCAATTGTCCTATCTAGCTTATAACAACATAGAAAATGCTAAAAAAAATTACTTGAACCCACAATAAGAATTCCTACTTGTGGAGGATTAATGATAGCACATAACTATTTTATTCCAAAAGGGCCTCCCAAATTTGATACTATGAATGTGTAAAATCTACTAGAAACTATAAAAAATCATATGCTAATATTTGACTTCTAAAATATACTTAGATATTTGATTTCTTGTTTTATGTGCCTCCAAATAGGTGCACCAAATCCTTGAAGGGGATTAACACATATTTATTCAGCAGGCAAAAGAGACTAATTCTATATGATTTTTCTTTATAATTCATCCCAATGCTGATAATGATGACTCTCGGTTTTGCAAAATACACAACTTAATTAACTAATAAGTTCTTAAAAAAATGTTAGGATGTGCCCTTCCAAGGGACAACCTCTCCAAATTTTTAAAATAATTGCAACTAGTATAGCCATAAAATATTAAGATGCATAGTGTCGAGGGACTAACTTAAACTATATTTGACTAATCGGTTCTTTCTGCCAACAACTTATGTCTATTTGACCAAAGATGTGCATTTCATGACATTCTCTTTGATTCCTCCTTCTATTCACAAATATGTATGAATTTGTACCATGGAATTAATTGTGTTGTCTTTTCCTTCAAATCCTAATAGTCCATTAAGAGGCTCAAGAAAGCTTCTCAGCTCTCTGTAGAGGTTGGCTACATTGGAGCTTTCTGCTTTGGAGATAATTGTATCTACTTCCATAGAAAATTTTGGTGATGTGTGAATGACTTCCAAGATACTAGGTTTCCTTTAGTGTTCAAATCTAGTTTTGTGTGGTGTTCATCTCTGCTCCTTGGAGTGGTGAGGATAAACCCTTCCTCTCTCTCCCGCATACACATCTTCAAGTGTATGTGAGAGAGTGGGGAAGGGCTCGCTCTCCCATAGACACTTTAAGAAGTGTCTGTGGGAGAGTGGGGAAGGGTTTCTCCTCACCACTCCAAGGAGTAGAGACATAGTGTTGGGGGACTATCTTAAACTATATTTGACTAATAGATACTTTTTTCCAATAACTTATGTCTATTTGACCAAATATTTGCATTTCATGACATTCTCTTTGATGCCTCCTTGTATTCACAAATATGTACCAATTCCTCAAGTTGCACACCAAGGTATCAAAGAGTGAATTTTGCAATTGAGAATGAAGGAATCATGTCAATGTCATGCCATAAAGGCTATATCAAGAAAAATATTTTATAGGAGAAAACTCCCTTGAGTAATAACCATAAACAATTTTATCTTGACTTCAAACATCAAGAAAACAATTTCTATTTGGGAGGATCAACATAGATGCATAGTGTTGAGAGACTACCTTAAACTATATTTGACTAATCGGTACTTTTTTCCAACAACTTATGTCTATTTGACCAAAGATGTACATTTCATGACATTCGTTTTGGTGCCTTCTTGTATTCATAAATATGTAGCAATTCCTCAAGTTGCACACCAAGGTATTAGAGAATGAATTTTACAATTGAGAATGAAGGAATCATGTCAATGTTAATGTCATAAAAGCTATATCAAGAAAAATCTTTTATAGGACATAACTCCCTTAAGTAATAACCATAGTCAATTTTATCTTGACTTCAAACATCAAGAAAGTGATTTCTATTTAGGAGGATTAACACAAATGCATAGTGTCGAGGGACTACCTTAAACTATATTTGACTAATTGGTACTTTTTGCCAACAACTTATGTCTATTTCACCAAACATGTGCATTTCATGACATTCTCTTTGATGCCTCCTTCTATTCATAAATATGTACCTATTCCTCAAGCTACACACCAAGGTATCAAAGAGTGAAATTTGCAATCAAGAATGAACGAATCATGTCAATGTCATGTCATAAAAGCTATATCAAGAAAAATCTTTTACAGAACAGAACTCCGTTAAGTAATGACCATAATCAATTTTATCTTGACTTCAAACATCAAGAAATCAATTTCTATTTGGGAGGATTAACACATATGCATCGTGTTGAGGGACTACCTTAAACTATATTTGACTAATTGACACTTTATGCCAACAACTTGTGTCTATTTGACCAAATATGTGCATTTCATGACATTCTCTTTGATGCCTCCTTGTATTCACAAATATGTACCAATTCCTCAAGTTGCACACCAAGGTATCAGAGAGTGAAGTTTACAATTGAGAATGAATGAATCATGTCAATGTCAATGTCATAAAAGCTATATCAAGAAAAATATTTTATAGGACAAAACTCCCTTAAGTAATAACCATAGTCAATTTTATCCTGACTTCAAACATCAAGAAAGCAGTTGCTATTTAGCAGGATAAACACATATGCATAGTGTTGAGGGACTACCTTAAACTATATTTGACTAATAGATACTTTCTACCAACAACTTATGTCTATTTGACCAAAGATGTGCATTTCATGACATTCTCTTTGATGCCTCCTTGTATTCATAAATATGTACCAATTCCTCAAGCTGCACACCAAGGTATCAGAGAATGAAATTTGCAATCAAGAATGAATTAATCATGTCAATGTCATGTTATAAAAGCTATATCAAGCAAAATATTTTACAGGACACAACTCCCTTAAGTAATAACCATAATAAATTTTATCTTGACTTCAAATATCAAGAAAGAAATTTCTATTTGGGAGGATTAACACATATGCATAGTGTTGAGTGACTACCTTAAACTATATTTGACTAATTAGTACTTTCTACCGACAATTTATGTCTATTTGACCAAAGATATGCATTTCATGACATTCTCTTTAATGCCTCCTTGTATTCACAAATATGTACCAATTCCTAAAGCTACACATCAAGGTATCAAAGAGTGAAGTTTGTAGTTGAGAATGAAGGAATCATGTCAATGTCATAAAATCTATATCAAGCAAAATCTTTTACAGGACAAAAATCCCTTAAGTAATAGCCATAATCAATTTTATCTTGACTTCAAACATCAAGAAAGCAATTGCTTGACATAGCCTTCTATTGGAAAAAGTGCCTCAATGCTTACTGACATGGAACTCCTGAAAGAGAAGTATCGATGAAACCCTCGGAATCTCTTGTTGGTAGCTCTGTTCTAATGTCTTGGAGGGATCAGATCATTGTAACCTAGGACCTATCTTACTAATGGAAGTCATTGGGGTGACATGAACTATCGAAGTGAGATTCCAAACTCATTCCGACAAAAGAAATTCTAGGCGATATTGGCATGACCCCGTGGTTGTCTTGTCGATGAGAACCATCGGCGTGACTAGAGCAGTCAAAGTGAGATTTCTAACTTGTTCCGATGGCAGGTTTTTGGGTGATGAAGATCATCAGGGAGACTCTTGCCAATGGACGCATCAGGGAGATTTGAGTTGTCGACATGACTTCCTGATCTCTTTCTAATAGTATTACTCTCATTGATGGATCTGCTCTTTATGAATGATCGGTGTGACTCTTGCTGATATGTGTGGTCTTGGTGTTCTTTGGGACAGTGGGGAGACTTGAACCATCGGTATGACTTTCTAGCTTGTTGTCGATAGCGTTGGTCTTGCCGATGGTCTTGAGATCGGGGAGACTTCACCAAATCTGAGTGATAGACCAGTAGAAGCCGATGTAGTGTGCGATGTTCTGTGGGAAGTCTGGCATTGGTGAGACACAGTCTGTTGTCTCACTGATGAGTGATACAATTTAAGTCTTTTGACTAAGTGTCTGTCCTATGTGGTTTGTTTTGGACCAATGAGAGAAGCAGAATGCAAACTGATTGGTAGTTGAACTATTGTGACCATTCTCTTGTGGGAAACAAACAGACCACTTGAGTATGAATGAATTTTTTTGTCGAGGGTCTAGTTGGTTGGTTGAATGATCTCTTAGTGAATTCCATTGCATGAATTTTTTTTAAAGAATTGTAACATTGATTTTCTATACAAGGTTGATTAGGTAAATGTTGTTGTTGTAAATTGGCATCTGAAAAGAAGAGTCTGTAATGTGTATGTAATTCATTTACTGTAATACAAGTGATCTTCTTTGGTGTGGTGGTTTTTTCTCTCATAAGGGTTTTCCCACGTAAATTTGGTGTCAATTGTGTTTGAATGTATTTCTCAATTCTATTATTTCTTTTGTATGCATCTTAGTGAACTGTAATTGCAAAGTTTAAAAGGCATATCTCTTTCTCTTCTTAGTTTTGACATTAGGAAAAGTTTGTTCCGTAATCGATTTTTTTCCTAACAAGTGGTATCAGAGCCTAGAAAGTTGTGTTATCCTTGTGGGTAGGTTGGACTTTTTGTGTCAATTTTTGTTAAGTGAGAGTTTTGTAGAGGTCTTGAATTTGTCTAATTACAGAGTGAGATGGCATTGACAAGTATGTTTGGAAGAATTGATATTGAGAAATTGAATGGCAGCAATTTTGAGTTGTGGAAACTCAAAATGTAAGATCTATTGGTTGACCATGATATTTGGGTTGTTGTGTCTGGAATGAAACCTACAAGCATGAAGCAAGAATATTGGGAACTGGAAGATCAAAAATCAAAGGGGTTGATAAGGCTTTGTTTGGCAGATTCAGTTCTTCTGAATGTTGATGAAGAGAAGACTGCATCTTCTTTATGGAAAATACTGGGAGATATTTATTAGGGCAAGTCCTTGGTAAATAATTTGTTCTTAAGGAAGAAGTTGTACTCTTTGAAAATGGAAGGAGGAACATTTTTTGTTGATCATTTGAATACTTTTAAGATGTTGATTATTCAGTTAACATCTGTAGGTGTGAAGATCGATGGATGATCTTGTTGTGTTCTTTGCAAGATTTGTGGGATCACTTGGTGATGGAAATTGGGAGCAATAATAATCACTTTCAAGATGGAATATGTGGTTACTTCTTTTTTATCAGAAGAAATGAGAAAGAAGTCTTCTGAGATGGCGAAGGAGGCTCTCACTATTCAAGGCATATTGAAAGAAAAAGGCAAGAAGAAGGACAAGAATTCCAAATCAAAATTAGAAGGGAGATCAAAGTCTCTTGGCAAGAATTCCAAGGTGAAGTGTTGGAATTGTGGGTAGCCTAGTCATGTCCAAAGGGATTGCAAAGAGGAGAAAAATAAGAAGAAGAAGAATTCTGATAATGATTCTTCTCATAGCAAAGCAGATGCCTTCATTGTAGCCTTGGCAACTCAGGCAATAGATGATGTATGGCTGATTGATTCTGGAGCATCTTTCCACATGACATCTCATAAAGACTAGTTTACAAAGTATGAAGAATACGATGGTGGAAAGGTGTATTTGGAAATCGATTCATCTCTAGAGATAATTGGTCATGGAAGAGTCATAATTCAGATTCCTGATGGTAGAATTAAGGGAATCGATTGTGTAATGCATATACCAGGTCTGGCTCAAAATTTACTTTTTGTAAGTAAGTTGAATGATGTTGGAGTGCAAGTCTCATTCTCTGGCAATGGTTGTAAAATGACTAGAGGCTTGATGGTGTTGGCTAGAGGTGCCTGAATTGGTACTCTGTACAAGCTTGATGCACTGGATGTTCAATGCAATAATGTCTTTGCAAGGTCACAGAAGGTTGTTCGTGAAGAGAAGAATGAAAATTTTTCGATCGAAGAAAATTCCTTGGAAGTTAAACTTCCAGTAGAAAAGACTATTCTCTGGCATCAAAGGCTCGATCACATTGGTGAAAAAGGTTTGAAAGCCTTGAAAAATAAAAACCTGGTTGAGGGGCTTGATGATTGCAACCTGGAATTTGAATTTTGTGTAACACTGTATATATGGAAAACATCACTGTGTTTCATTTTATTCTAGTCCTCAAAAATCTTCTAGTGTTTTGGATTATATTCATTTTGATGTGTGTAGTCCAGTGGATGTTCCTTTGTTATCAAAGTCTAAGTATTATGTTTCTTTCATTGATGATTATTCGAGAAGGGAATTTGTGTATTTTTTTAAAAGTAAATCAGAAGTGTTCAGTCATTTTAAGGAATTTAAAAACCTTGTGGAAAATAAGACTAGAAGAAAAATAAAAAATTTAAGGACTGAGAATGGCGGTGAGTTTTGTTCTGATGAGTTTGAAATGTATTGCAAAGACCATGGGATTAAAAGGCATAAAACAACACCTTACACTTCGTAGAAAAATGGAGTTGATGAAAGGTTGAATAGGACATTGATGGATAAGGAAAGAAGTCTGTTGAGCAATGTTGGTCTGGAGCAAAGTTTTTGGGCTGAGGTTGTGGCTATAGCATGTTACTTGTTAAATTGGTCTCCTTCATCAGCACTTGTTGATAAACTGCCTATGGAAGTTTGGTCTAGTAAGAAGCCCTCTCTAAGACATATTTGTGTCTTTGGCTATGAAGCATATGTTTATGTGTCAGATGTAAAGAGATCTAAATTGGATAAAAAAGATAAAAAAATGTATCTTCATTGGGTATGGCCTTGCTGTGAAAGGATACAAGCTTTGGAACCCTATGACTAAGAAGGTATTGTATAACAGAAGTGTAATCTTCTGGGAACTAAAACCTTCTTCAATGGATCTGCAATCAAGGATGGAAGAAGATAAAAAGAATAATGATGTTGGTGAGATACCTCTAACTCCAGAAAAAGAGGAACAACACATTGAAAGTGTACCTAAAATTGAGGAGAGTTTGAGTAGCTCTGAGAGTTTTGAACAAGAAGAAGAACCACAACCTCAGCCTCAGCCTATGAGAAGGTCTACACGTGAAAAGAAACAACCAGATAGGTATGGAATCTCTATGATAGATTCTAGTTGTGCCTACACTTTTATTACTAATATTGATGAGCCTAGGACTGTAAAAGAGGCAGTTGCAAAGTTTAATTCAGATTCTTGGTTGGAAGCCATGAATGAAGAAATGGCATCATTAAAGAAAAATGATACTTGGGATATGGTCCCATTACCTAAAGGTAGAAAGCTTGTGGGTTGCAAATGGGTGTTTAAAAATAAAATTGGTCTAGATGGTTGTTTCGAAAAGTATAAAGTGAGATTGGTTGTGAAGGGTTATTCCCAGGTAGAAGGAATTGATTATGGAGAAAAAATTTCTCCTATAGCTAAGCTGGCGTCTATCAAATTTATTTTATCACTTACAGTAGCATATGACTTAGAGATTGAACAGATGGATGTGAAGACAACATTTCTCCATGGTGATCTTGAAGAAGAAATCTATATGTCCCATCCTAAGCACTTTGTGAGAAAAGGTAAAGAAAATACGGTTTGCAAGTTGAAAAAATCTTTGTATGGATTAAAACAATCTCCTAGAATGTGGTACCAAAAATTTGACACTTTTATTTTATCATTGGGATTTGTAAGATCAAAATTAGATCATTGTGTGTATTACAAGACTGAAAATGATTGTGTTCTTATTATTTCCCTTTACGTTGATGATATGTTGTTCATAGGCGATAGTAAGTTAATGATTTATGATCTAAAATCTCAATTGTCTGCAAAGTTCAAAATGAAAGATCTTGGTGTAGCCAGGTATATTTTGGGGATGAAAATAACCAGGGACAAAAAGGGAGAAAGCTTTGGCTTAGCCAGAGTAAGTATATTAATACTGTTCTAGAGAGATTTGGTATGAATGATTGCAAGCAGCTAGTTGTTCCAGTTTTGCAGGGAATGAAGCTATTTGTTGAAGATTGTCCCAAATCTCCTACTGAGATGGAGGACATGGACAGAGTGCCTTATGCTAGTGCAGTTGGCAATTTAATGTATGCAATGGTTTGTACAAGGCCAAACATTTCCCAAGCAATGGGATTTCTTAGTCGATTTATGGTGAATCCAGGAAGGAAACATTGGGATGTTGTGAAAAGAGTGTTTAGATATCTAAGGGGCACTTTGGAATATGCTCTATGTTACCATGGAAATTTGGTTGGATCACACAGGACTCTCAGCATTCATGGATATGTGGATTCTGATTGGGTAGGGGACATTGATAGTAGAAGGTCCACCAATGGATATACTTTCATGTTGAATGGTGGTGCAATTAGTTGGATGAGCAAGAGACAAGTTGTAGTCAATTTGTCCACTATGGAGGTTGAGTACATGGAAAAAACTCACGCCTGTAAAGAAGTAATTTGGTTAAAACATTTGTGTTCTAATACAAGGTTTGATGTAGGGCAGATTACAATTTACTGTGACAGACAGAGTGCTATTTTTTTGGAAAAAAATCCAAATTTCCATGCCAGGACGAAACATATTGATGTGCGGTATCACTTTGTATGAGATATGGTGGAGGATAGAAAGGTCTCTTTAGAAAAGGTGGGTACTCTGGAAAATATTGCAGATGCATTGATGAAACTAGTGAGCACAGACAAGTATAGGTGGTGTACCAATTTGATGGGCCTTGGTGCCCATGAATCTCAGTAGTTTTGTTGTGCTTTAGAGGTGTCAGTAAGATCTTCATCAAGTGGGATATTGTTTAAAAAAGTGTCTCAATGCTTACTGACATGGAACTCTTGAAAAATCAATATTGGTGAGACCCTTGGAATTTCTTGCCGATAAGCAGTTGTGTTCTAAAGTCTTGGAGGGATCAGATCACTATGACCTAGGACCTGTCTTGCCGATGGAAGTAATTGGGGTGGCATGAACTATCAGAGTGAGATTCCAAACTCATTTTGACAGCAGAAGTCTAGGTGATATTGGTGTGACCCTGTAGTTGTCTTGTCGATGAAAACCATCGGTGTGACCAGAGTAGTCAGAGTGATATTTCTAACGTGTTCTGATGGTAGGTGTCTGGGCGGTGAAGATCATCGAGGAGACTCTTGTCAATGGATGCTTTGGGGAGACTTGAGTTGTCAATGTGACTTCCTAATCTCTTTTCAATAGTATTACTCTCGTTGATGGATCTGCTCCTGATGAATGATTGGTGTGACTCTTGCTGATATGCATGGTCTTGGTGTTCTTTGGGACATCGGGGAGACTTGAACCATCGGTATGACTTTCCAGTTTGTTTTCGATAGCATTGGTCTTGTCAATGTTCTTGGGATCGGGGAGACTTCAACAAGTCTGAGTGATAGACCAGTAGAAGCCAGTGTAGTGTGCGATGGTTTGTGGGAAGTCTGGCATCGGTGAGAAACAATTTTTTTTCTCACCGATGAGCGATACAGTTGAAGTATTTTGACCAAGTGTCTGTCCTACGTGGTTTATTTTGGACCAATGAGAGAAGCAGAATGCAAACCGATTGGTAGTTGAACTATTGTGACTATTCTCTTGTGGGAAATGAATAAACCTCTTGATTATGAATGAATAGTTTTGTCGAGGGTCTGGTTGGTTGGTCGAATGTTTTGTTAGTAAATTCCATTGTATGCAATTTTTCAAAAGCATTGGAACAGTTATTTTTGGTACAAGGTTGATTAGGGAAATGTTGTTGCAAATTGACATCTGAAAAGAAGAGTTTGTAATGTGTATAATTCATTTACTGTAATACAAGTGATCTTCTTTGGTGTGGTGGGCTTTTCTCCTATAAGGGTTTTCCCACATAAATCCGATGTCGATTGTGTTTGAATGTATTTCTCAATTCTATTATTTCTTTTGTATGCATCTTAGTGAACTGTACTTGCAAAGTTTAAAAGGCATATCTCTTTCTCCTCTTAGTTCTAACATTAGGAAAATTTTGTTCTGCAATCGAATTTTTTCCTAACACTTTCAATGTACAGACATTGTATCAGCTACTTAATATTTTTTATACTTTGATGTTTGTCATTGTGATATGCTCTTTTTCTTCTTGAGCTTCGTATTACTATACTAGACATGCATTAGGCACTCTCAATGTGTACTTTTTCAGCATTGTACTAGTTTTGAGTGCCATTGGTCATTCTTTATATACCTTAATATTTCCTATCATATCACAACTAGGTGAGTACTTACTATAACCTTATGTTAGAGAGAATCTTATCACATTTTGATTTCCTACACCCCTCTACCTTGTGTCCAAGGCCAATGAAGCAATTCTTATGATGAATCTACAAATTTGAACACCTTTCTATTGCTTATGACAATGCAAAAACAAATCATACTCTTTTTGAATTGTGCTTATTGACTAACATTTAAGTGGCCAAAACTAGTGCAAACACCATAACTAACCAATTGAATCTACAAAAATACAAATTCAATACTTATCTATGATGTATTTAGATGCCTCAAAGTTCCTCTAAAAATTGCTACAAATTACAAATGATAAATATTGCATTCATGAAAATCGATTGTCTATTTTGTTGTCAAGTTGATCTAATATTTTTAATTAAAACAAAGCTTAAATAATATTCTTAAATAAATTCATGTCTTTATAACTATGTAACCTAATCTTTTACAAGAACCAAAATCAAACAGTTCTCCCGAAATAAATTCATGTCTCTATAACTATGTGATCTATCCTTTTATGATAGCTAAACTTAAACAATCCTCTTGAGAGGGATTTTACAATTTTAGAACTCAAATTCCCTACAGTGATGTGTTCTAAACCATACACCAAGCATGCTAAAACATATGCTCAAGAGAGGGATACAATAAAGAAAGTATCTCAATAAAGATGGTGGTTTGGTCTTTTGGCACGACCTTATTCAGGGACAAAATTATCTTACAATGATATATTCTAGGCTAGACAAGCTTAAATAGAGGGATGTGAAAACCATCAACTATAATGTAATAGCATGTTCTTTATCTTAGTCATTTTATTTTTCAAGCAAGCACAAGAAGGAATTATCTTTATTACTGCATAGTTTTTTATGCAAAATACAAATTCAAAAGCATTAGAATTTATTAGAAATCTTGTTTCTTCATAGTATAAATCTACAAAGTTAAGATTTAGAAAATAAAACTAAATTAATTTCACAAACCTACGTAGATTTATTTTTGCTAGGTGCACCTGAAGCATAGGTTGAAGAAGAAGAAAAAAATTATGATAAGCAATAAGAAACTTTCAATCTATAAAGAAATTCAATGAAAACTTTAACTAGAGAGAGAGTTACTGAATTAGAAGCTCCTCTTAAGACAACCATGAGGTTGACAAGCCACCTATGTTGGGTAAGGAAGAGCTATCACCTTTACTACAACACACAAGAAATGATTTATATATGGGAAATATTGTAGGGTGCCCAAAGCCTCAATTTATACAAATAACTAGATTGAAAAAAGAGCTTAAGAAATATTTGAAAATCATAAAGATAAAGGCTCACCTCATTTTTCTAAAATTTTGTGGAGTATTGTATTTTAATGAAAAATATATTATGTTGGCTTGGTAAACAATAAAATTTGTTTATGTTAGATGTCATGTGAATTGGCCTTTGATTGTGCACTATTCTTTCATGGACTATCATCAAGATCTCTATGAAACTAACTATCAGCTACCCCTTCCAACATTTTTATGGCAGTCTTCTTAATCATCTCCCACTTGACTATCTTCTTTGAATTGCTTAAGACTTCTACAAGTATTTGTAATATTTAAATTTTCCAAGGTTTCTTCTCATGACCATCACTATTCTCAAACACACACCTCTTCCTCCTTTTTATAGTGATAGTCATGTGGTATTTGATACACAATATTTTATTGATCAAAGTCACTATCCTTTGTTCCTTTCTCATCGAAGCTTCATCTTAGCCTTCAATATTCTACAAACATATTTTTCTTGATAACTTTTGATATAATCATCTACAGGTCTACAATATTCTCCTTGGCATTTGGCATAAAATCATGCTATTTTCTACCATTAAGATATAGAGCCTTATTTTCTTTCATAAGACTATCCCTTTGTGATTGTGAAGACTATCATATATAAGGTGAAACAAGAGCATAAATGTTAGTTGTGATTTGGTCATTGTAGCTTCACTTGTTCTTTGACTGTCACCCTCTATGACTATCCTCACACTTATTCACTACCCATAAAGAGTTTCCATAGGGTAGTCATCATGCTTAGTAGGTTGTCTTTGACTTGTCCCTACAATCTCTATCATCTCTTATGACCACATGTCTCGTGACCTTCTCTATTATTTGTCTCTCCTTTTTTTTTCCTTATCATAGTTTTGTAGACCCCTTTTATGTTCATAACTTTGTCTAAACCTATGGGTTGTGCACTATCCTTTAGCACATGACTGCCCTTTGCATTTTAATATATTCATAGGACTATCGTCTTCATCAAGTACTATCCTTAATACACTATCATATTGCCTGAAAAACATAAAAATTTCCTCTCTACTATCATGGTTCATGATTTCTCCATATTTTCCTTCCAACCTTTCCCATATTAGACCTGCCATTGTAGCTTGTATACTATCCACTGTTGTTTCAAATTAATTCATTATGTTGTCTATCTTTGGCCTGTAAATTAGAGTCTCAAGACTCACTCTTATCTATGCATACTCTTGTCTCTAAGACTCTTTATGATTTCACTTTAGACACTATCATAACACCCTATTATCTTCATTATAGTTTTTAAGGTGACCTTTATGCTATTCATGACTACCCTTGATCCCATTTCACACTACTTGGATATGATTTTAGAATTATAACTTTCCTCCAATGATTAAACCTTATAAACACTTAGACTTTAGGGTTTATGAAGGATGGGCACTCTTGTCACTATGCTTCCAAAAGGATAGTAATAAGGATTTGATATGGGTTTTCACAAGATTTTATATCATCCAACAAAGTGAGCAAAGAGAATCATCTAATACATACTTCTTAAATTATGGCAGCCCTAAGGGTTGTTCTCAACTATTATTCAACTATGTAAGTTCAACATTGACAAATAAAAATATTTTTAGCACAAGAAACAATCCTCACCCATCTAAACAAGCACCAAAAGATAAACCCGAAAATCTAAGTTTATCACAATCAATTTATTTCGTTCTACCTAAACCCTAAATAGAAAATTCAAAACTCAAAGCACCATTTTACCTCTACCACATGACAAGTTGATCAATGAGCACCAAAACCTTACTATATTCATTGGCCTCCTTAATCTTGCTTTCCCTAGTGCAAATGATCAAATCTGTAACCAGACCAACCAACAACCCCACGAGCCTTGAATCTGTAGCCTCTGTCAGCTCACCATACAAATTGACCCCTTTGTTTTCATTTAATTTCTCCTTCATTTTCCTCACAGATGCCCCAACATCCTTTTTGGCCACGTTGGAGCCTTCCGCTTTGCAAATAATGGCATTTTCTTCCATTAAATTTTTTGATGATGTGCGAATGACTTTCTGGCTATAGTTGCAGGTTTCCTTCAATATTTGGATCTGGTTTGGTGTGGTGTTGGTCTATGCTCCTCGAGATGGCGAGGAGAAACCCTTCCCTATGAAGGATAAAGGAGAGAATTTTTTTACACGCTTTAATTGTAAAAAAAAAATTAAGTGGTGGGGAAGAGGGAAATTACTAATTTGTGTGACTAATTATTTAGTCATTTTTATTTGTGTGACTAATTATTTAGTTGTGTTTTTTACTCGACGATCAAATTATTCATTTATAGTTGTGGCAAAAAAATAGTAGAATTTAGTCATTTTTAGTTGTTGTGACTAAATTTTTTTGTCACCTAGTCATTTATTTGCCAAATTCTACTAGTGACAAATTGAAGATAGTTTGAAAACAGTCACAACTTAATTAATTAGGTTTGTAAACTTGATGTAGGCTCACCGCATCAAAGTGTTAATACTCTGTAAGATTGGCTAGAAACACCATTCTTGTGAAAGTGGATAGCTAAACATCCAGTGGCATAGGCCCAATACAACAATAGGCTCACCTTCTTTCTCTCCTTGTGAGACTATAAATAGTCAACCCAAATATTTATATCTCTACTTAAGGGAGTAAGTGGTGAGTAGCTTCATGCATTGATACTTGTACGTTGCACCACATCAAGCTATGGTCGAAAGAATCCTAGGATTTTAATTAATAAAGGTGTTTAGTGGGGGTCTACAAAGAACAAAAAGCTTGTCCAATAGTGTCTGAGACAAGGGGGTTCTCCCATCTCCTCTTCACCTATACATGTCTCAACGGATTGAGGGTCATGAGGCTTGGCTCAAATGATGCTAGCTTTCCTTGAGGTACAACTTTCGCTCACCCCCTTTATATAACCACCAGGAAACATGCTTGAGATTAGAACTTGGGGTGATGAGGCCCCCTAAACAAGTCTCTCTACTTGAAATAAATGGTTATGGTGTTGTTTCTGATCCTTAATATCATTCTAATAGGTCTGGAGGGGAGATCATATGTAGAAGAACCACACCTTAGTTGTACAAACAAATTGCAAGTCAATAGTGATTTTGATTTCTAAGGTTGCATAAGTAATGAGGAAAGAGCATACACACTATTCACCTACTAGACACGAAAATATATTTTCTTTTTAAGCCCAAATGAAAAGCTATCTAAGCTAGAAATTGAAGACACGAAAGTTTCAATTTTAGTTCATTGGAAAGCGAACCTGAATCAAACTAATCGATAATTTCAATGATGTCTTTTTCAGCGTGCTACAACAAATAAGATTAGTAGTTTCAAGATAGTGTCTTTTCCAAACGGTCCCCACAAATCTACAAACATATATTAGTAACCCAAAAACAACTAATCAATCAAAATCAAAATTGCCTCCAAAAATAGAAATTGAAAATTTTATACCTTTTGATTCAACAAATAGATGTGTCATTGTTTCTAACAAATGCATCGTAGAAACAAATGTGGTGCAGAAACCAAATAGATGCGTTGTAGGAACAATTGCGGTGTGAAAACTAGATAAATGCGTCGTAGGAAATGCAGTCCAAAAATCAGATAGTTGCATTATAGAACCTGCAAACACAAAAATTACCAAAACCCAAAAATGATAAATATAAGGTTAGGGTTTCATAAAATCAGTTTTCAGTCCTTTGCAATAATAAAAAACAACAATTTTTAATGAAAATGTAATAAATTTCAATGTTAGTCAATTGCATTGTAGAAGTTAATGAATGCATCGCAAAAATCTACGCATGCATCACAATTATCCATGAATATATTATAGGTTATAAATTTGTTACATAACTCAACAGATACGTAAGATTGCACTCATAGATGCATTGCAAAACTTGTAAGTGTAAAAGTTTCTATTTTCTCATAAAATTTGTTAGTTTCACGTTAGGTTCACCATTTGTACAACCATAAATTTAAAAAAAAGCATGAATCAATAACAAAAACCACACAAAACTATAAGATTCAAGCAATCCAATTCTAATCTATCAATGGAGAACAAAGTGACATAAGATAATCAAGAAATTGAAATAAATCAAAAAAATACCCCCTCATGCCAACATTGAATCACCTCCATTGCTCTTCTCCATTTTTCTTTATAATACTTTGTTGCTCTCAGAAATTATGTGTGTACAATTAGCATAGGCTCAAGTAGATGTGACAACAAAATATTGAAGATTCGTGGTTCACCTTCAAATGAGAATGAAGGTTGATTTTATAGAAAATGCCTGATTTGATGAATTGTCTAGATTTGAGGAAGAATTGAAAAGATTGATGGTGGAGAATTGAGTGGTAGTTGACTAAATTTATTGATGAGAGAACTCAAAGTGAGTGGGAGTGAAGTGGAATTGATTCAAGTTTAATAATTAATTAATCAATTAATCATTAAAGGAATGTACAAACGGTATTAGACAAATAAATAACTTTATTTATTATGGAGAATGGATAATTTTGAGGAATTAAAGGATAATTAAATAATTAAAGTAATTATTTAATTTAGGAAAGGGATAATGGATAATTAAATAAATAATCATTATTTATTTAATTAATTTAATGGAATAGGGATAATTAAGGACATAATAAAATAAATAAAATTTATTTAATGAATCAAGAAGGAATAATATTAAAATGACTTGATTAAATAATATGATATTATTTAATTAATAATAGAATATGAAAAATGATAATAGTTAAATAATTGATAATTATTTAATCATTAGTGGAATGTGAAAATGACAATAATTAGATAATTGATAACTATTTAATCATATGGGTAAGACAAGAATTAATGTAAAAATGTTGCTTATAGGCTAGGACAATTTTCAATGTCTACATCCATATCTCTCCCCTCCATGAAAATTTTCATCCCAGTAAATTGCTTGTGTTATTTGTTTCCCCACACAAAGGTAAGCAAATCTCACCAACTTTGTGGCAACTCTATTTGAGCATGGGATTGTGCACTCATATTATTGGCGACTTCAACTTTGTATTGCCATCAATAATTTACCCTCCTTCCACCTTTGTTTCTTCATTGTTCATAAATGTTAATTATATTTTCTCTCAAGCCAATTCATATTTTGCCCGTAGGGAATTTTTTGCACACGTTGGCTTATCTTTATGTTTGATGCTAATCCTATTCAAATAAATTTGGTTTTTCTTTGTATGGATTTATTATGCTCTACAACTACCATGTTTAACAACAAGTTCTTCATCATTCACGAGATTTGGGATGCAACAAAAGTGGGATCAACAGAGCTTTTAACTCTTCATCAATTTCTTTTCATAGAACTTGTCAATAATAAATTACCAAGTATCTTTGAGATTATAACAACCTTTTATGGAAGTCCTCACCCTCACATTATTTATTATTATTTTATTTGTTGCTACCAAACCATGACCTCTTTTTAAAACTATTTGTATATCCTTATTGTAAAAATAAGAATGGGCATATATAAGATAATTAATTAAAAAGGTGCAATACATTTTATGGCACAAATCATAATAGGAGTCAACATGCTTTGATACTGTTTATAATTGATAAAATTTATCATATAGAGGTCTTAGTTTAAGATGAATACTTAATTAAAACCTTTTTCCACATTCTTAGATGAAACAATTATTAATGGATTGAAAAAAAATCAATTATTAATGGATTAAAAAACATAGAAATTTAGTGAATTTTTAGCTTCACAACATTTGGGTTGTGAAATTCTCATGAATGGTAGGCTCACATATATTTGGATAGTAATAAAGGGAGCCAAAATGATTTTTAATTGGTGGTAGAGTGCTCACGTAATACTTTCTCTTCCCTTTTCTCAAGAGTTGTAGTGATTCATTGATCTTCTCTAGTGGAGGACATGATTTTGTATAATTGGTGGTAGAGTGCTCACATAATACTTTATCTTCCCTTTTCTCAAGATTTGTAGTGATTCATTGGTCTTCTATAGTGGAGGACATTATTTTGTATCATTTTTATTCAAACCAACCAATAGCCATTATAGTCATTTTCATGTATAAATTAAGACACTCTTTTATACTCCTATAAACATAGATTTAGAGGGAGTTGATAAATTTTTACTACTATATTTCATTGTAAATGTTTATTGGGAATAAGGACATCTTATTAGATCTTCAACAAAATCATTATACTTTTTATGTTCAAATTTAGAATACATATATTTTTTGATAAGGGACTATTATTGAATAGATTTTTATCTCTTTGTTATACATAATATTCTTGTGGACTCAATCCTTGTGGTATATTATATGAGACATGAATTTTTTTGAACCATGTAAATTCCACATGTACAATGTTAATTCTCAATAATCATTATTATAAACTCTCCTTTGTTGCATTAATGTTATTGTACTTGGCAATATATAATACTAGTACATGTTCCACTTTAAGATGTCTAAGACAAGTAGACATAATTATGCTTTTTTATCTTTAAGACGTTATCATGTGTTAGATGATGTTATCTTACTACTTGATTATATCAAGTTAATTTATAACCCGGTCTATGATAATGATGACAAATACATTTTTATTGAATTTATTCTATTCTCTTGGTATTGATCATTATGATATGAGATCATAGTTACTCTTTGGAAATTCTTATAATTTGATCAAGATTATTTTTAAGGATATTTCATACTTAAAATTGGTTGTAATTGCTAATAAAGAGACCTTGTATTATATTCTTCTTTAGATGATTATGTATAAATGTCTACTTCAATCTTAAGGTGTTGTTATACTATCAAGGGTTTTATCCTACTTTTAGTAGTATTTGTGATTATTAAGACAAGTCAATGGTCTTTGAACTCCCTTAAGAAATTATATCAAGGATAAAAGAGTCATCTTTTTCTTGACTGTGATAAAAAAAATTAGAGGTTGGTCAAGTTAACAATAAGCTATTTTTTTCACCATTATGAGATATTTGTGGGACTAACTTGTGGGATCATTATGAGATCTATTAGTAAGTTAATTTTATTTTGCACCATTTCTACCAATGACTTATTTGACCATATTTGTGATTATAATATCAATGACTTATATAATGGCATGGCATTCTTGGTAACATAGTGGTCTCTTTGATATTTAAATGGTCTTTAACAACATTGGATAATGAGAGATACTTTACATAGGTATTCATGTCTATTAAATTCTCATATGCATTATATATCTCAATATTAATTCATTTCTCACATTTAACATTCAATACTTGACCATTTTAAGAACACACTATCTAATAGTTTAGCTCATTTACTAAATGGGGTGTTGAAGGAGCTTCCTTATCAAATCCTTTAAAAATGCCAAGGGATTTTTTTATACTTCTTAAAATTATTTGAATTATACTCTCCTTTAACTATGATATTTATCTTTGTCTAAACACATAGATAAGTGTCTCTATTTTAGAACTATATAAGATGTTTATGAAACCATATACAAGCATTGCTGCTCTAAAATCATGAAATAATATTGTATATTATTTATTTAAAAACTAATATTGGTTATGGGATTCATTGTGTAATAAATATAGATTCCACATGGGACACACAAGTTTACATCAACCATATATTGGAAATAAATTATTGATCAATGTCAAAGCACTTTCTAAACATGTTAAAGAGATGAGATATTAAAATTTTGATCGCTAGAAATCCATAGCAATTTTAAAGGTTTATGATGGGTAAATAGAAAATGCATAGGTTTATGTGAGTACACTTAATAAATTTATAACAATGTTAAAGAAATCAAGAAGCATACTAAAAATAATCATGACAATAAATATAAAATATTGCAAAAATTATCGATGTTTTCAACATATGAAAAAATGTTGAAACATGACGCAATGAGAATATATGAAGGATGAAGTAGGTTTAGAAGAATAAAATATGTGTGGTCAAATAAAAAGATATAGTTAGAAGCAAGTAAAAATAAAAAATGATGAGTTTATGCTATGCCCTTAATCATAAAGTATGGATTGGGTTATGAGTAGTCAACTTGTGGGTACCATAACTCTTAATTAAGTTATATAATCATTATTATAATCATATATAGATATCTAGATCATCATATGGGTTATAGTTTAAGTATATAAGTTAACATGGGTAGTAGCTAAGGGATAATTAGGTATATAGGAGCTGGTGGATAGTTATTATCATGTTGAGTATTTTGTTCTTATTGAAGACTATTGGAGGTATCCCCCTTAAAGTGGATCAAGATTTTTCCAGTGGGTCCCAGCCTTCACCTTAGGCAAGAGTTTATTTATATTAGCTATCCTGCCTACCGAGTGAAGTTGAACTATCTCGAGCCAAGTAAGCAGGAACAAACTCCTTTCCTAAAAGTAGGGTTTAATGAGGGTGAAGGCAGATTGACCGGGTAGGGGTAATGAAGGACTACCGAGAATTCCCATATCCCCCTTGAAGTGGCATACTACTATCAAGTATTTACAACATATTTCCTATTATATTATTTTATTGTGAAAATTATGTCATTGTAAATGGTATCAGATCTATTATTTGGAAAAAGGTAAAATTGAAGCTAACTCATGGTATAGTTGATGGTGATGTTTAATTAAGAATTAAGAAAACACATTCATATAGAGACCAATTCATAAGCAGTTGATGTGTATTGTGTTGAGACCTACCCTATACAATTGATGTGTGATTATTTATTGAAAGAATTCCTTGATATGGGTGATTACTTGGAGGCATGTAAGGTATCCTATTATCTTCTTGTACTTTGGTTTGGTTGTCACTCCTCTCCTCCATAAACCTTCCCCTCTTCCTTATATTTAATTGGATAATTCATCTCCAATTTTTTATTGAGAAACCATTATTGATTGGTGTATGTCATGTTTATGATTGATGGCATTGGATTTTTCCTCTTATTTTAGAGGGGTGGGCCTTTAAGTCCCATATGGTTGGCTATCATTTATCACTATTGAGATGTATGATGGATCGTGGTGATGCATATTGGATTTGTATGAGGGTCTCATCTCTTCATTTTTTGAAATTTATTAGTTATAAATTATGTTTCGGACAATCTTTTGTACAATCTTTTGTACAAGAATGGATAGGTTGTAATTGCATATATTCCCATTTCTATATTGACATATATTCCATCCATGTTTGGTATGGGATTTCCCCTTTATAATCTTATTTTGTATATTATTTGAATTAAATTCATGCCATTAATTTATAACAAGAAATTTATATTGTGTAAGTTCTAAGTTGATTAATTTTAGGCCAAATGTGTAATCATCTTATATCTCATTATTATGATGCCATGTTTGTAAATTATCATTAGTATTATATGTTGAAGACTTAAATACTTAACTATAACACATAAGACAACCTAGTTATCATCAATTTATAGTGAGTTATAAAACTTTTATTTTTAATTTTAGGTTGACTATACTATGAATTGGTCAGATCAAATTTAGGTGAATTGGATTTGGTAGAATGGTAATCTATTAAAAATATTTTTTTATATAAAAAATCTAGTTTCAATGGAGGTTTCTAATTTTGATGGAAGTGAAGATGCATTAGAATGGTAATACAAATATTAAATATTTCATGGTAAAATTATAGTATAGAAAGTACATTTTTGTGTATCTTTAGGAGGTAAAGCTAACCAATGGTTTGCACCATTATTTAAGGATATTTCTTCTTTGGATGAACTCAAACAAGATTTATTAGATAGATGGACAAGCTAAAATAATAATGAGGAGAGGATATACACACATGTATTTTATCTCTAAGAAGGAAGATTTGGTTTGACTCTTAGCATTGTATCAGATAGGGATAGCAAGTTTGTTGGTCATTTTTGGAGAACCTTATAGAAGAAACTTGACACTAATTTGAGTTTTAGTTCTACCTATCACCCTCAAACTGATGGGTAGACTGAAGTGGTGAGTAGGAGCCTTGGAAACCTCCTAAGATGTCTAACGAAGGAGCATTCAACACAATGGGATTTGGTTTTTCCTCAAGCAGATTTTGCCTACAATGACTCAATGAATAAGAGTGATGGAAAGAGTCCTTTTGAGATTTTTTATGGTTTTCAGCCTAAGGGTGTGTTTGAATTGAGATATTTTAGTGGGATGGAAAGGAGGAGTGTTGAAGGTGAAAAATTTGTTGTGGCTATGCAATAAATCCACCAACAGGTCAAGGAGAATCTTCAAAAGAATGTTGACAAGTATAAGCACAATGCTGATCTAAAAAGGAGATAGGTTCACTACAAAGTTGGAGACTTGGTTTTGACTCACTTGAGAAATAAAAGGTTTCCTAAGGGTTAGTACTCTAAATTTCAAATGAAGAAGATAGGGCCATGTAAAGTGGTGCACAAGTTTGGAGAGAATACATATGAGATAGAACTTCCTCCTAGAGTTGTCATTTCTCTTATTTTTAATGTTTCTAATCTTTACCCTTATAAAGGGGATGTTGTTGCAGGTGATAATCATCAATACTCTTAGAGGAGGATTGGATCATAGATCTTCCACCAAGCGAGCCTTTGGAGTTGGAATGCATCTTGGGCAAGAAGGAACTAAAGAAGACAAGGAGGAAGGTCTATTACCAATATTTGGTCAAAATGGCGAGCTCTTCCTATGGAGGATGCATCTTGGATGACTGTGGATGACATTAAGAATCATGGTTATACAGTTGCAGGTTTGTCCTCAAGTGGAACTTGAGCTTTCTTTCCCTTGGGAGTATGGTGCAGGGGCACCCACGATTCTTTCATACCTCCAAGGGTCAAGAAGTTGATGCTTTGTTTGTTTTGTGTTTTCTTCATGTAATAAGGTCTTATTATACCATTTCATATGTTTTGGAGTCTAGGTTGAGTTCTTAGGGGTAAGTTAGTGTATAAATACAAAAGTTGTCAAAATTTGCATAATGATGTCAAGCAATTTTTTGCATTTTTTTTGTCAAAAGTGAACATAATGATGTTTGTGTTAGTTCATAATTTTAAAAGTAGTTGATGACCATTGGAATTTGATTGTAAATTTTTAATAAGCATTGTATGGTTGGAGAGAAGGTTGGTTGTTGGAGGTTTTGAATTTGAAGCAATAACAATTCTATTTTTCTACAAATTTTAATTTTTCTTTGCTACTCTTCTGTGTTTTATGTATCTATATGATCCTATAATGATCTAAAACCAATTTTGTATGATTGTGAATTGAATCTACTTTATGTTTCCAGTAGTTTCATGTAATTTCATTGAGTTTCAAGGGATTTGTGCTATTTTTTCTTCAGATTGGTCGAAACCCTAAGTAGGGTAACTAGTGAGTGAATAAAATGTAGAAAACTCCATTCCACCAGTAGAAACATTTGAAACTTGGTAGAATGGATTGTTTGGATGTTTATTTTTATGTTTCAAGGTTGCAGAGGCATGAGATGGAGTTTGGCATGTGTGGAGTTGTTATAATGGTCTGATATCTTCATGTATTAGACCTAGGAACCCTAGAGACTTAGGGAATTTGTTGTAAAGCCTTTGGAGAATGCTCTATGTGATAGGATAAGGTTATTGAGGCCTCATGTGATATGTTGAAGTTGTTGGAATAGGAGTTGAGTCCCATTGAAGCCCTGAACCTAACTGTGTCATGGCTCTTTGCCCAATTAGGCCTAGTCAAAAGGAGGATAGTCAATATTTGAGGCCTTCCATACAAAGGAACCCTACCTAGATTTTGGATATGTTTGAGAATGGCCAAATGGGTATCTGAAACATGCATCCATTTTTTTAGATCAGTTCTTGTTTAAGATTTATGTCAAAAAATTCCTTTTTAAAAGGTTACTAGCAATAATAAGGGTTTGTGAAGGAAATTCCATTAGTTGAAGACTAAGGGTTTGAAAGAGTGGTTGTTTGTGTGTGTGAGGTTATTGCATACCCCTACTCTACATCAAGATTCAATCCTTAATTTTGATGATTTCATTCAAAAGGAAAATGTTATTAAATCTATAAACCCTAATAGAAAGTATAACTTCATCAACGTGGAATTAGCCAAGAAGCTACATGCATGAGAAAATAACATCAAGGAAAATCAAATATTGGGTATGGATATTAAATTTTTGAAGATTTAAAGAAAAATATGGATAAATATTGTTTGAATTCAAACTTATATGCCTTGATATGAATCATTTGAATATTGTTCTTGGTAATTCTTAGTTATAATATTTAGAAACAACAAACATTAATATGCAAAACAAGTCCATGAAGATTTGGATTATGAGGAAAAAAGTAATATTATAGGATATTGCACATAATGAAGTCCAAAGGAAAGTCAAGGAAGAAAAAATTCAATAATCTCGTGAAGATTGTAATAATGAATTAGAGGAAAATAATATGAGTAAGATGTTGATAAAACATAGGAGACAAATAATTCTATTTAGAAGCCAATAAAACAAGGGGCCAAAAATGGTGAAGAAATAAAGAAGGTTACAATTATAACAAAGGGTGCACTATATAGGAATACACATCATTTTGAGAGGAAAGAATCATGTAGGAATGCTAATAGAGGGTTCAATTAGCAATACAATCACTACAAACCTACATAGAATCAAAGGAACAACTAAAACAATTAGTTGTATTATATAAGTAGTGGCTATTCATGGCAACAAAGGTGGACTTACTATGATAAGGAATGAAATGAAATAGACATAAAATAATATGGATCAATGATGAGATCTAGGTATTCTCAAGTTAAATTTGTTTCAAGGATTAACTATGGATGGTTAGAGGATTGGTCATGACATCATATATGTAACAACTTACGACAATCATACTATTTGGATTATTCTCATTTTTTGTGGATGAAACATGTCAAGGACAAATGACATGTTATGTACTTAGGGATATGATAATATAATTTATTTAGGGGGATGGAGATGTCAACATGTCGTATAATTCCATTTATTTAGTTATATTGGGTCACATGGATAACTTGTGTAATTAATTGTATCAAATGGTGAGTAGGCCTTCATTGGGATTGCCCCTTCATTATATTATTAGGAGGTGGTCTATATAAAGATGGTGAATATCATTGTAAATATGTGTGTGGAGTATAATATTTTATTTGAGATCATGTGGAGATAAAACATGGATTATATTCTTCCATAAGGAGTATTGTACGGTGTTACCCTACCTCAAGAGTTTACTATTTTTGTCCATTTATTGAATATTAGGGCATCTTTTCCCATAAAATTCTCTTGTATTATGTGAGATGTATCTAATTCATTATATTATTTACATTATTATATGTGTGGATCTTATCAATTAAGCATAAAATTAGTGATTTTTTTTAGATGAATTAGTGAGGGCTCTATCAAGGCCCTTGCCCATGAAATTGAAACCTTAATTTAACAATAAAATCCAACAAGTAAAACTAGTAGATAGCCTACTTGTAATAATCAAGATACACCTTTTTTTCATTTTACTAGAAGATAATAAAGTCTTATGAGATGCTAAAAATTTCACATTCAACTTTACATTTAGATATAGTGTTCCACCCTTCATACTTGGAAGCCTCCTCCCCTTCTATTTCAAAATCACTTTCCAAAAGAAAATGTTTAGCGTAAGAATTAGGTTTAAAGCCCTCAGGGGCTTGATATTTTTTAAACATTCCTCTTATTTTTTCCAAAGAGACATTTGAAACATACAAAATTTCCTTCTTCTATAGATCCAATCCATTACCTACCAAGGATGAACCATTCCAACATTCTTACACATCCACTTGTACTTCCATTCTTTACTACCCTACTTTAGCCAGTTTTCTTTCATTATCTAACAAGCTAACTTCCTTCCTCCCATCTTATCCAATATCTTTAGTAAACAAAGTTTTAGATAAAGAGTTATCAATTGACTAATACTTTGAGGCCATATTCTTTCCCTAAGGAGCTAAACCTACTTTTCTCTATTTTTGTATTCTAGGCAAAACTATAAAAAGTGTCTTACACCATGACAATTCCAACATCTAAAAGCATGTTTCTCACAATGTAAAAATCTATTCCATACAATATATCCCACTTTTAGTCATTTTTGCTAGTAAAAACATTGATAAATCTATTTCAACCAAGATTTAGGCATACAAAGTATGTGAGTGCAAATAGGCTTCTTTTAATACATATATAAATATTCTCAAAGATTTTCCAATAGCCTCCGAGGATGAGATAAAATAGAAACACGACGACAACTTTTGCATTCATACCCATATTAGCATGGAATTAGTTTTTTTATTAATGAGATTGAAGCCTAAGACTAGGATTTCATACTATAAGGCTCACCATAATTTGTGTCGTTCTCTTCATCTTGTAGTTGCATATAAAATTTATTTGATACATTATAATATTTTATTTTGTATTTCTATCTTGATATTCATAACATGTGTGTATATATAAATTAGTATTTTTTAAAGATTTTATCTTGTGTAGCTCTTGCATATTCATTATTTTCATTTAAATGGTATGTCAATTGGTTTAGCTATGTGATTTTATTTATTGATTTAAAATAATTAAATCACACTTAATAGTGTATTGTTGACACCATTATGTTGATGTCATAGTTATATTATGATTATGAAAATGTGAATTATAATGTTGGTCAATTTTACTTGTACTTTAGCTATTGCTTTATATTGGGTAGGTACACATAGTGTTTGACTTGAATGTGTAAGCATACATAAATTATGAATGATGGTTAGTCAAAGGTAAACTACTTGGTTTGTTTGATACTATTAAATTGTCTTACTCCATGTAGAATAACAAGACATGTGATGTCAAAATTTGTAAAGTTATTCAAATTGTGTGTGATTTAGGATTTTTGATGTGTAAGACTAGTAGTGCATCTTCATTCTTTGTATGACCTTGTTATTTCTTATATGTGTTTATTATTTCTATGCATGAAAAAAAACTAAATTAGTATAGATATTAGTTTAAAACAAAAGTAAAATAAGGTGAGGTGTTTGGATTTAGAAAGATAAAATTAAAGATGTTTAAAAAAGAGAGGAAAAAAGATCACGTTTTCAAAATCATATGTTGTGTCCTTGAATTATAAAGAAGATTTTTTCTTGAAAGAGGAATTGGATTTTCTTGCATGGTGATTATATTGGAGTGAAGAAGATCTAAAATTTATTGACTTTGGATTTATCAATGTATTTTCCTTGTGAATAATGTTACATAGTGTAGAGAAATAATTCTATGTTTTAATTTGTATGAAAACAAGGAAATTGGGGAATGTTGAGGGATTTGTCATGCCAATATTTATTGTTGTTACATTATTGGGAATAAAATAGAGAGGGGCAACTTAGTTTATAGATTTGTATGAAAAGAAAAGGGTAAAATAAACATTTATTTGAATGTGTTTCATTTAATTTTAGGAAAGTTAAATTTGTATCAAAAACCCATCAAAATTTCTTAATTTTTTATATAACTATAAAACTATGTTGTTGAGTAGATTTAGAGTAAAAGAGTGTATTTTGATTTGTAGAAGTTTGTGAATTTTAAAATTGAAGAACTTAGTTTAAGGTTCTTAATTTTCCTATAATGGTTTCCTAGATATTCTTGACTTTTGCAAAAAAATAAATTGTTGGCATTTGGATCTTATTGTATGTGCTTTATTTTGTGGAATATGGGATAGTGAAATATTGTAGGTTGAATTTGAGTGTAAGTGTATTTTAACCAAATTTACCCATTTTAAGAGCCATTGTCAAATGGTCTCTTTAGATTGTTTTAAGAACGAGGATAGGTTGAAGGCTTGGAGTGAAACACTGGGACCAATTTGTTTGAGGGATTATTAGTCTATGTTTAATAAACCTAAAAAGAAATTAAGGGATAATTGTATAAACATGGGACCATTCCATTTACATTTGATGTTCTTGCTGACTTTAAATGAATAAAAAGAAGGATTAAAACTAATCAAACACAACATTGGAACCAACTGCGGTTGATGGAAATGTTTAATCAAGAATTTAAAAAAATGGATATCGAGATCCATTCATAGGTTGTAGATGTGCAATATGTTGAGACCTATCCTTATGTAATTGATGTGTGAAGCTTTATTGAAAGAATTCATTGAGATGGGTACTTACTTGGAGACATGTAAGGTCTCTTATTCCCTTCCTATACTTTTGAATTTTGAGTTTGATGTCACTCCTCTTCTCCACAAACCTTCTCTTCTTTATTATATTTAATTGAATGGTTAATCTCCAATTGTGTATTGAGAAACCCTTATTGATTGGTGTGTGTCATTCTTATGATTGATGAATTTGGAGTTCCTCATAGTTTAGAGGTGTGGGCCTTTGGGTCCCACAAGGTTGGGTAGCATTGATCAATATTGGGATATATAATGGATCATGGTGATGTATCTTGGATTTGTGCATCGATCTCATCTCTTCATTATTGAAATTTTCTAAGTTGGAAATTATAGTTTTAGATAATATTTTGTAAAAGAATGGAAAAGGTTGTAATTTCCTATAATTCTCTTTTCTATATTGGCATATATTCCATCCATTTTTGGAATGGGATCGTTTTCTCTATAATCTTATTTTGTACATTATTTGAATTGAATTTATGCATTGATTTGTAATGAGAAAGTTATATTGTGTAAGTTATGATTTGGTGAATTTTGGGCCTAATGTGTAATCATGTTATATCTCATTACTATGATTGTAGGTTCATAATTTTTCATGGTTTTATGTTGTCATTTCAATCATATGTATCTTGATATATGAAGAAAGTAGGAAATTATGTTGTTGAACTCCTAGATCTTGTTTGGTTATCTTTGTGATCTTACTTTTCCAAAGAAATGAGTTAAATATTAGAAAAGCCTTAGTTTAGTTTATATTTTTGACTTGGTAATTTTATTTTGTGGTATCCCTAACTAGGAAAAAAATGCACTATAGGACTACAATGCAGATGCATTGGCATCCTCATGTGCTAATGTCTTCATGGCAGACTAGCGTCCTCGAGGCACATTGATGTCTTAAAAGTGTGTTGATGTTTGGTTGTACATTGTAGTCTTGTATCTTTAGACAATAAGCACTTCTCAAAGTATTTTTGAGAAAAAAATCTAAATGGGAATTGTTCCTAGGGCTTCACTTCACATGCCTAATGTCTATGTTTGTGTGTTCATTTTGTTTTTTTTAGATATCAATCTCGTTACACGTAACCCTTGGTATATGTGCATTCTAGTCCTTTTTTCTATTTTAGTGAAGTCTTCCACTTGTGTTGCCATACTTGGTGCATTGGTGATGGGTGTATGTGTGTCATTGCCTTGTTATGGTACATTATTTCACATGTGTGTGTAATGAAACATATACATGTCACACTTACAACATAATTTGATTTTTGTCTATGTCTTAAGGAAAAATTTGTGACATTACACATGCAAAGAGCAACGTGCCTCCATGACCATGTCCCTTTTGGAAAAATATCCACCCTATCTATTTTTTATTCATGTGTGATAATTAAAACCCTTGTGAATAGGGATATGTCAATATAGGTGCAATATGAAGAGAACAAGCATTTTTTACCAATTCATATAGGTTCAATAAACTCATCTAGAAAGATGAGAATCTACAAACTAGTGCCTTTGTGTGTAGTACTTAGATTCATCATGCACATCTTATTTGACTATTTAGCCAACACCTATATTTGATTGTCATTTGGTCCATACCATGTTTATAATCCTCCATGCCCTTTAGCTTTTGTGACCCTCCTGGTAGGCACTTTTGGGAAGGATTTGAAATCCTTTCTAGGCTTACTAAGCATCATAGGTAACTTGGTGCCCCTAATGGTATTTGAAACCTTGTCTTTCCCATCATAATCACTAATGCATCTATTAAGTAAACCCTTGAAAAAAATTAATCAAAATTTTCCCAAGAAGGCCTACAACAATATTGTCTTGACTAGGGTTTTCTACACCACTCATCATGAGCTCTAACTTTTTTTTTCATTTGACAACTATAATATTGTTATAAAAGTAACATTCTCACACAATTTAGAAATTTTATCAAGATTTGTGAAGCAAGAACGAAATAAAAAAAATGCATGTAAAAGATAAATGTGTCAAAATAGTGTTTGAGGAGGATGAACACAATGCTATGATAAATATTTGAATGAAAAAGTTGAAGAAATAAGGTTAAACATATTATTTTTTAAGAAAAAATAATGCTATAAAAGGGGAAAGACTTGAGTGAACAAACATGGAACAATAATATATAGGAAATTTAGTGATAAGCTAATATTTCTAGCACCAAGGTAGTCTTAGATTACTAAAAAGTAGAAAATGACAATTCACTCCTTCAAAACAACATAACTCAATGAATGAAGAAGAAATTATTTTTTTCAAACAATTCACATGCAATAACAAGTGGGTGTAAGATAAGAAAACATTATTGAGAACAAAAAGAATAGATAAGATAAACACTATGTGGAATTAGCACACAAACCTCCTAATGACCGCAGGTTCACCACATAACACTTTGGAACCATGAATTCTTCCAACGCCAATACCCCAAGATAAAACGAAGCAAAGAATAAATTACCAACCTTAGAGATTGGAATAAGCTAAGGCTAAGAATAAATTACTAATCTTTCCTGAGAATACTTGGACAATACGCAACTAATGACTCTTCTTTTATTCATTATAACAACAAACAAACAATATAATGCAGAGAAGGCATCCATTCATAAATTGATTGCACGTTGGTTGAGGATTATTTGACTTGATTCACAAGAATCAACTTCCTTGTCTATTGTCACCTGTCACTTATCGTTGCCTTCTTGGATAGATTGAAACCTCTAATAAAGATGTCGATTCCCACTTCCTATCTCCAAACAAAGCACTCCTCTCTTCTGGAAAAAACTTTCCCAATAGATCGTTGCCTCCTCTTCCAATTGAATTGACACATTTTACTTCCTTGCTCAGGCTGAGTTGTTTTTAACATGAGTCGATACTCTCTCCTGCTTTTTCCAGATCGAAACTCCTTCCCACCGTCTCATTCCTCCCTTTCATTCATTCTTGTCTTTCACAGACAGTTCGCACTCTCCCTACAGGCCGATCCCACAATTCATTAAACCATTTGATCACTCTATTCTCTCTCCTCTCTCAAATCGTTTCTTCTCCTTTTTGTTTTCCAATAACATTTCGGGTCCCTTCTCCAACCATCGTATAACTACCTCCAACCTCTCTATTTCATGAATTAAACCTAGGAAAAACAACACTACCAAAAACTTGTTTTCCAACAAGAACGGGACACATGTCCACAGCAAAACAAGAGCCAAGAATCCAGTCACAACAAAATCGAACCAACAAAGTCCAACCGAAAACCAAAATTAAAAATCAAATTTGCATAGAAAAATAGAGGGGAAACGATGTCACTACATCAGGCTCCCTAGGAGACAAAAGAAGACATGTGCACTGCACATGATGTTGGGAATATGATGGAATTTAATTGCATTTTTAACATATTTTATGTATCTCCTAAGTCTTTGGAATAGGTTTCACAACTATAACATTAGGAAGAGATTAATTTGAACTGAAATAAACATTTAATTTGACATTTGTAGTTATTCTTAAACATTAGGAGCATGTGGGGATGTCTTGGAAGAGCTCCTACAAAATAAGAGCACATGGGTGCCCACATGGGAGGTGGGATCCACCTTGGTTTAGTTAACTGGTTGGTGAATTGAGTACACTTCAAAAATGCATCCTAGGTTCCTATAAAATGGGGATTTTGATTTATGCATGTTGAGTAACTATAAAATAGGGATTGATATTTACGAGGTTCAATTCAATTCAATTCAATTCAAGTTAATTCAGTTTAATTCAGTTTAGTTTAATTCAGTTTAGTTTAATTCAGTTCAGTTTAGTTTAGTTAAGTTAAGTTCAGTTCAGTTCAGTTATGTTTCAATTATCTTCAATTGCATGTTAGTTAATCTCAGATGACTTGAGTTGCATGGATAGATAACAGGTGGTTACATTCAATTAACAGATGGAGGATCATGCATGCATATTCTTTTGCATGAATCGGTGATAGATATGTTTCTGTTAACAAAGATTAACTTCGGCCCACCTTAGGCACCCAAGTTGGCATCTTTGAGTTACAACTATTACATGGAAAAGATATTTATAATGTTCAATTAAATGGGACCTAGTTTGGGTGCCTAATTTGAGGATAAGCTTGTATAAGATATTTTCGATAAATACGAGGTTAACACTTCAGTGATGGGTGCCAACTTTGAGGGAGACTCTTGCTTGAATTTTTCATGCATGTTTGAATTCAACTTAGAAACCCTAGGCGTGGATTTTCTCAAGAGGCTTTCTACTCATATATTTGATAACTCTTATGAGTTTGTAAGCAAGATTATTGTCTACTATTGCAGAAATTGTATGAGAGAGTCTTGTAAGAAAATATTGTAGGTTGTGAAGAAGATTTCTTGAAGAACAAGGAAGCATATCAAGGAGAATTGAATCAGTGTTATTGTAACTTATTCAGAGGTTAAATAATACAAGCAGGACCAATTCTAGTGGAGTTTTTTCCCAAAAGGGTTTCTCCACGTACATGTTGTGTCCTTTCTATTTTGTATTATATTTCTTCTATCAATCTTCTATCTACTTTCTACAACATTAAAATTGATTTAATTCAAGATTAATCATACACAAGAGATTGTGACAAAGAATACTAAAATTGAATCTACAGCTAAACGGGATTTTAAAATTTTAAGCTACATTTTTACTACAGTTTTACCTTCATTTTCAACATTTGGTATCAGAGCTAGAGGTTGGGTAGATTTTGGGACTCCTTTTTCTTAAAATTTTGAAGGTTTTTTTGGTTGTAGTGGGAGCTTTTAATATTGTGTCAATTGCTGATTTGAAAAATTAGTGTGTTGCAATGGGTTCTACTTCTCGATTAGATATTGAAAGATTCAAAGGATCTGGGTATGAGATGTGGAAATTAAAAATTGAAGATCTTCTTTAAAAGAGAGATCAGTGGTCATCTATAGGTAATAAGAAAAAGACACCTACATCGATGTCAAATGAGGATTGGGCTAAGCTAGATAAGAATGCAAGAGGAACCATAAGATCATGTCTTGTTGATGTTCTCTTCAATGTTTCAGATGAAAAGACTGCATTTGATCTGTGGAAGAGGATAGGTGATATATATCAAACCAAAAGCCTTACTAATAAATTATATCTGAAAAGACAGTTATATTCTTTGAAGATGAAAGATGGTGATTCTGTTGCACATCATTTAAATTCTTTTAATTTGATTCTAAGTCAGTTAGCATCTGTAAATGTAAAGCTAGAAAATGAAGAGAAAAGCATTTTGTTATTTTGTTCTTTACCAAAATCTTGGGAAAATATAATTGTCTCTATCAGTGGTAGTGGTGTAGATGTGAAGATGGACAATATAATTCTTACTCTCCTATCAGAGGAGATGAGGAGAAAGTCTAAAACAGGCTCCCAAGATGCCTTGTTTGTAAGAGGTAGGCCTAAGGAAAAGGAATCTAAGGAAGACAAGAAAGGAAAGGGTAAGTCTAAAGGACAGTCTACAACCCCTGGTAAGAGTAAGGTAAAGCATTGGAACTATGGGAAATGAGGACACATTAAGAAGGATTGTGAGAGCAAGAAAAAGAGTTTTGATTTGATGATTCTACTGAGAAATCCTCGGATGATGGGAATGATGCATTGATTATTTCATGTAAAATTATTAGTGATGACCCTTGGATTATTGATTCGGGTTGCTCCTATCATATGACTCCTAACAAGGAGTGGTTCTCAAAGTATACTAAATATGATGGAGGCAATGTCTTCTTTGGAGATAATAGCATAACAAATATTGTGGGAAAAGGAGAGGTAAAGTTGTGTTTCAATTATGGTAGTGTTAATACCCTTAATGATGTTTTACATATTCCAAGAATTTCTAGAAATCTACTTTTTGTATCTGAGTTCAATGATTCTGGAATGCATGTGACATTTGATAAAATTGGTTGTAGATTTGTGAAAGGGAATATGGTGGTTGCTAAAGGATCTCGGATTGGGACTTTGTTTAAGCTGAATACCTCCAATTTGAATAAATCAGCCAATGTAATTGTGAATATAAATTTTCCTGAGCTCCCTTCGGGTTATTTTATTTTTGCTAAGTACCGGCCCATGCCCATCTATTGAAAACATCATCAGGCTCCTCTTGCAAAGGATTCATCAAACAACTGCCACTTTTCCACACGATGCTCTTCGTAGGGATTTTGTCCTTTGCTCTTCCAATAGTCATCGCCAAGCTTCCACGTGTCAATCGTTCGTACACTTCAACTCTGCCTTCCTTCACTTCCCTATCAGGCCTTGACCACATGCCATGTAGCATCAGTCTGCATACATCTCTTGGTGGCCCCCACCTATAGTGTAGTATGTAAGGAAGACCTCCACTTGTCTTCACCGTGCAAGCTTGGATCGCAAGGAGGGAAGGATGAACCTCGGGCCCCGACCTATCGCCACGTGGATCTTCTAAAGGATTCATCATGTTGAAGCATGGAGCAAGCAATGGCTTCATCAAATAGCTACCACGTGTTATAGCTACCATTAAGAGTGAGTGACACATGTTTACACTCCATTCTACTGGGACCACTACCATCATTCGTAGGAGATGCATCTGGCAATGGGGTGACCATGGTCATGTCTTGAATATTTTTAGTTACAACGGTCAAGGGAATCATTACTATATGCATCATTACTATGATCAAGGGATCGTTTCTATTATTGGCTCGCCAGGCGGTGAAATTTTTATTATAAATACTACTTCTTCTTTTGAAGAAATGTTTGAAAGACACAAAAATTTTTGAAGAGACATCAAGCCTTTTACTGTTTTTTTAGATTATTGCAAATTAAATCTCAGACTGTGCCATTTTTTGGCCTTTCTATTTTCTTAAGCTATTTGATAAACTTTATATTGTGCCATTATTGTTCTGAATGGTTTATTTGCAAAACTTCTATAATTTTAATGCAAGTTTGTTGATTTAGATCATGTCTTTGACTCCTCTTTTCAATGAACGTGCATGAAAATTATTTTATGTCATTGGATGAATTATTCAGGCTTTTTTCTTTAATTTATGTCATTCTAGGACATAGAAGATTGTTGAACGGGCCCTTAAATCGCATCCAAAAGATAGATTTATCGTGCCTTACATCTAAATCTTGGCGCATCGCCTTAGTTAGATATTTTATTTTTTATATCCACTTCCTTTTCCCATTCAAAACCCCAATTATAGAAGAGTTAACTTCTTAAAAAACCCGGGAGGTCACTCAGTTTAACACAATAGGTCCCCCCTTTAACTGAGTTTCCCATAAAGGGTTGTTACCTTGCCAATTTTTTGCATCAATAGTTTTCTTTTTTCTAGCACGCCCCGTGGGACTTGCTTAAATGAATCTTAATTCAAAAAGGGTGTATGAGCCATCAACTTGTTACTAGGTCCCAAACAGGGAATAATCTCGGTCTGCTAGTACCGCCATTAGGAACAGTATAGGCCTCAACCCAATTAGTGAAAATTTTGCTACCTTCACCCCTACCACTAGCCATGTTTCCCATTGTTAATAAAAATTATGTGGCATGGGACACCAAAATTCCTCTTAGAGCACCAGTAGTGCCTACCATTTGGGCCCCTATTCTGGCCTTTGCTCTAAAATCTATACCCAAGTTTATCAGAGATGGCACTAGAACACCATCTGAACATCTGCAAGATGTTACGGATGTATGTTTGGTGCATGGGGTAACAGACCAGAACATAGCACTAAGGTTGCTTGTAGCCTCTTTTAGAGGTGTGGCATTGGATTGGTACCACACGCTACAAGCTAATACCATCGCCCCTTGGGATGAACTTGGAGATCCATTCTATGAAATATTCTCAAATGACGGAGATAGGTCTTCCCAGTATCACCAGCTCGAGATCATCAAGCAGGCTCCATATGAGGCCATGACTAATTTCAACACCCGGTTCCATATAACTTGGCAAAGAATTTAGGTAGCGATCTACCCGTCGTCTGACTTGGCATTCATTTTCTATGTGAAGTCCATCAATGTTGACATCTCAATGATGATGCAGTCACTCGGTAGAACTACTCTACCAGATGCATATAACATCACAATTAAAGTGGAGAAAAATCTAATTGACATTGGAAATTTGTCGCCTCGGCCCACCATGCCTATATTCCCTGAGGTATCGATTCTCGCCTAGGTGACATCGCTGACCAATGCAGTCACTCCTCCTCAATCCATGTATACATACATGAGCACACCACAAAGCGTTGCTTCCACATCTGGTTCATCAAAGGATGATATAAGCGACGTCAAAGAGAAGTTGTGGGTTATGGCCAACGAGATAATTTGTATCAAGCCCAACTAGGTCGCTCCTTCGAAGTTGACCTATTAGAATTATCAGGGTGAAAGGTCCTCTTACCGATAGAACCAATTCCAAGGAGGCACTCGCACAAATCCACAGGCGCAAACAACAAATTAAATAGTACCGGTACCCACTTCATTACAGAGCTCCAACCTAACCTCAAGCAAAGAGCTAACCACAGGGAAAAACCATTTAGTAGATGGTGCCAACCCTTGGTGTTTCCCTTGCGATGATTCACATATGCCCCAAAATTTCCTGCATGACAATCTACAACAGAAGGTGGCGGAGCAGCGTAGCCAAGTTGTGGTACCAAATTCTAGAGGATATACATATGCCTCTCCAAAAATGGAGAATGTGGTGCTTATCACGTAGATGCAAGGAATGTCCTTGGAGCAAGAGAATGACATAGCTCCTGACCATTCCCTTTTCTCATGGATGGAAGGAGAAGAAGCAGTTTTCACATACGATTCATCCACTTCGGAAATCCCACAAGTGCAGTCCCGTTACAACACTCGCTCCAAGAGGAGATTCACAGGTGAATTAGTCATCCCATAATTAGTCAGTCTACAGCCTAAGAGTTCTTTCAACTAGACCCCCAATACCTCCGGAGTGGTGCCACAATGTCCGCCATGAAGGGAGATTATTATAACTAGGGCCAAAGAACAAAAGCTTCCAAATCTGCCACCATTCAATGTGGTGGAATAATTAAAAAATTCATCTGCTAATGTGTCCCTATGGGATATCTTAGCTATTCTAGAGAATAATTCATTGATGTAGAAGGCTCTCCGGGATTATCCAATTGTTCAACTAACAAAGCAACCACTCAAGGGAAAAGTTATCAAACCATCACCTCCAGCTAAATTTCTCACAAATACTACGGAGGAGACCTCTACTGGATTCAAAGAAGAGAAGCTGAAACCCAAGCCCTTCTTCTTAACTCTCATTGTGGGGAATAAACTAATACATAATTCCATGATCGACTCTGGTGCAAGCACCACATTCATGCCAAAGAAGATAGTTGATGCCTTAGGGCTTAGCTATGAACTCTTAAATAAGGGGGTTATGTAGCTAGATGGGAACAAAGTCGAAATTGTAGGTGTCATCAAAGACCCCCCCTTGACTTTATTCTCCTATCCTAGCATCACAGTTCCTCAAGATACTATGATCATAGACGTCCCTCCCATGTTCAGCCTTTGTCTATCTTGATAATTCACTTCAAAGATAGGCAAGTACCTTTCTTTGGACTGGTCGCATCTGATCCTTCATACCAAGGACAAAGATAAAATGAAGATAATATCAGAGCCTTTGCTTTCAGAGCACACAGCCGATGAAGCCATGGTCAACTTTGAGGCCACTCATACTTATTTCACCAAAGAAGAAACTTATGGTATCGAGCTACTTGAAGATGAAAAGGTAACTGGAGACCAGAACGATCGAGAAGAAGTCCTCTTGAGCAAATACATAGATGCTAATCCTATCATGCTACTAGTTTGGGCACCTATATTATCTATGATGAAGTCAAGAGATCCCAAGGGTAGTAAAGGACCCCACAGTCAATCAAAGCTCAAAGCTCTAGACATTACACTTTGACAAAGCAAGATGCAAAGTGGGTGCAGGATCTAGGATATATTTGACATCCCCACACAATGAAAAGACACTTCATTCATTCCACTTCCAGTTTTCTTGTTCAAATAATAAAGCCTAATATGAAGGCGTAGTGCAAGGATTGAGCCTCGTAGAGCATATGGGCATCAAGCAATTAATGGTGTTCAAAGATTCTGAACTAGTGATCAACTAGGTCTGAGGAATTTCTGTAGCCGAGAATGTCTACATGAGATCCTATAGACATAGATTTTGGGACTTGATTGAAGGTTTTGAAGCCTTCAACATCTAGACGCTACCCTGAGAACAAAATGTTGATGTAGATCGCATGGTTGTAATCGGATCCCAATTCAAACCAGCCTTTGACCTAATGCATAAAAAACACTTTGTACGAGTGATAGTCCAACTGGTGATTCCAAATAATGATCAGTACTGGAAATTATTTAACAACGATGAACACATCGCATAGTTTATCCAACATTCAGGAGATTTTTCCTACCAACTCCAACAAAAGATCGTCGAAGCCTACGACAGACAAATCATTCAGCTAAGATCTAATAAGCTTCTGAAGGGTCTAGTCACTCTCAAAAAACTTTTTGAGGATGCAAGAAATGAAAAGGGGAAGTTTGTAAGGGACAAAGGCAATTATGTGGACCTTCAAGTCACAAATGGAAGAAAGCTCAAAGTCAAGAAGGATGTCCCACACCATGATAAAGAAAGGCTCATTGACTTTTGAGAAAAATTTGAAGGAGTGGTGGCCTGGTCATATGATGACCTCAAGGGATACGATCCCAACATCATCTAGCATACAATAGAGCCGATAGAAGGGGCCAAACCAATTCACCAAAAACAAAGGCCAATGAACCTCAAGATTGAAGCACTAATGGTACAAGAGCTAACAAAGCTAATCCAGTCACGGATTTTCTTCTCAATCAAGCATAGCACATGGGTATCCAACCTGGTCCTAGTTTGAAAGAAGAACAAAGATATTCTCCTATGTGTTAAATTTCGGGACCTAAATAGAGCATCCCTAAAGGATCACTACCTGCTACCTTCAATGCAGTCACTCTTGTAGACTGTGGAAGAATCGAAGATGTTTTCTCTACTAGATGATTTCTCTGGTTATAATCAGGCCTAGGCCAAAGAGGAGGACCAACATAAAACAACGTTCACTACCAAGTGGGGAATGTTCGCATATGCTAAGATGCCTTTCGGCCTCTCGAATGCAGGAGCCACCTTCCAGAGGGCCATGGACATTGCTTTTAGCGAATTAATTAATAAGATTATCCTGATCTATTTGGATGATCTAACTATTTTCTCCAACCATAAGGATGATTATTTTGATCACCTTGAGATGGTTTTTAAAAAATTCCAAGAGTTCGGGGTGTCCCTGAACCCGGAAAAATGTGTCTTCAAAGTGTCGTAAGGAAATCTATTGGGACACATAGTGTCCAAAGAAGGAATTTTAATTGATCCTGAGCAGGTGAAAGCAATCAAAGAGCTTCCCCTTTCGGTCAACAAGAAAGGTGTCCAGTCTTTCTTAGGAAGGGTCAACTTTGTAAGCAAATTTATTTTTGATTTTGCAAGAATAATTAGGCCAATCACCCTGATGCTGAAGAAGGATCAAACATTCAAATGGACTAAAGAGGCCAGAGAAGCCTTTGAGAAAGTTAAGGATTCTATTTCCTTGGCTCCTATGTTGATTAATCCAAACTTATCAAAAGACATCATAATGTATGTATTCAGCAACAAGTCTAGCATTGCTATTATCTTAACATAGAAAGACAATGAAGAAAAGGGAGAAGATCCGATAGCATTTCATTTGCGAACCTTGAAGGAATATGAGATGAACTACAACTTCGTCGAGAGGAAATCTTTCACCATAGTTAAGGGACTCAAGAATTTTTGACACCTAATCTCTTGCAACAAGGTGGTTATTTATGTTGCACATTCCAGTGTGCATGAATATATCATGGAAGGAGAAATCACAAAAAAAGGGCTAATTGGATCACCCAGATCTTTGAATATGACATTGAGGTTAAGCCTACAAAGATTGTCAAAGGAAGAGGATTGTTTGAATATCTAGCGCACGATGAAGAGATCACAGTCGAATAAGAACAATCGGACCCGGTTCTAATAAATGAGTCAAAGTCTGAAGATTGTTGGTTGGAAAACCAAGTAAGATTTATGCATACGGGAAAATATCCACCTGGGCTTCCTTCTCAAAAGAGAAGATTCTCTCGACTGTAGAACAATGGATATATGCTCATTGAAGGGATCTTGTTCAAGAGGAACTTCAACAGTTTTTTGTTGCAGTGTGTCACCATAGAGTAGGCTAAAATAATCCTCGACATTTTCCATAGCAACGTTGTGAGAGGACACTTCTCCAATAACACCACCTCCATCAAAATCATGTGTGTCAAGTATTTATGGCTGATGTTATTCAATGACTCCTATTCATTGGTTAAAGCTTGCAAAGAATGCCAATTCTTTGTCGAAAGAAGAAAGAATTCCACAATGCCCCTCAAACTGATAGTGGTTCATGAGCCATTTACGCAATGGGGCCTTGACTTCATTGGAATGATCAATCCTACCTCCAGCGTCAGACATAAGTGGATTCTAACAGCCATGGACTACTTCACAAGGTGGACTAAAGCCATGCCCCTAAGGAATGCAACAAAGGTGGAGATAGTAAAATTTCTCAAAGAGATCGTGACGAGATTTGACCCTCCTAAAACCATCATATCTAATAATGCCAGATCTTTCCTAGGCTCTAAGGTATGTCAATTTGCACTCACACATGGAATTTTCCTAAAAATATCATCAAATTACTATCTATAGGGTAATAGACTGGCAGAGTCAGCTAATAAAAATTTAGTTCAACTCCTCAAAAGAATTGGTTCAAAGCACCAATGGGAATGGCATAAAAATATTTGGGTGGCACTTTGGTCAGACCACATAACTCCTAAGAAAGTCCTCAATATTTCACCATAAAAGTTAGTATATGGAAAAGAGGTTTTATTGCCTATCTCCATGGAGATTCTAGTACTGCAATTACTCAAATCTCTCGAGATAGAGAAAAATTATGCAATGGAAGTGCAGCTAGCCGAGCTATTGGAGGTCCAAGAGAAAAGGGGAAATGCCATAATAGCCATGACCAACCACCAACAGGTGGTTAAGAGATGGTTTGACAAGAAATCTTCAGAACAGGGTCTAAAGTGTGGGGACCTGGTACTAAAATTCAATGAAACAGCCACCAAGCCTAGCCAGCATGGAAAATTTGATAGTCTCTGGGAGGGCCCTTTTAAAATAATTCAATGCAAACAACATAATGCATTTGAATTGGAAAACATAGAATAGGAAGCACTGGGTATTTTGGTTAACGAAATTCACTTGAAATTGTTCGATTAACTTTAGTTAATCTAAATAGTGTAAATATGTGCATAGTGTAATTAGTTTCCTTTTCGTGTTTTTTTGGCCGCTCTTTCCAATAAACTCTTCAAATGTGAGAAGTAGAAGTGAATGGAGCCCATTATCGTAAAGTGAAAAAAAGAGTTAAAAGAACCCATGGGGCGGAGAAAAATAATACCCATATACTAAATTGAAGTGAGCACACATATGCAGGAAAGGAAATGATAATATACATCTCAGAGCAAGCCAAGGAGACAAAAAAAATTAATCATAAGGCATATCTTCATTATATTTATACACTTTGCTAAATACAGTATCAAAATGGCTCGGACACCACACTTTTAAAGTATATACCGATTTATATTTTTTTATCTTCCTCATATGGATACTATAAGGCCTTTTTTTAGGCATATATACACAAAAAGAGCAAAAAGCATTTTAAACTTCAAGTATCTAGAAGGAGAGAATTATCTTCATCAACGGAAGCATTGTTGGAGGCATCAGAAAGGTTATCATCAGCAACAATGGGTCTTGGAGCAGCATCATCTCCACCTAGAACGAGCGGAGGAGGGAACACGAGGTTCCTGAAGTCAGTATACCAATCCATGTCATAAAACAACACTACATTGTAGTAGTGCAATAGAAAGTGGTGCACATGACTGGCCCTCTCATGATGCTCAACTTGCGAGAGTAGCTAGAACCCACTCAAGAATGGCACCCATGATACCACTATATCTTCTTCAATATTATTTCGCAAGTCACTCACAATCGGAAGGCCCAGGCCAGAGACAACATTTTTCACCACCTCCCGGATGCCACCAAGGTACCTGTGAATATTTATTCATGCACCTCTTTTTCCTTCATGGTTTTTTTTCCTTGCGTGGCTTCACCTTCGTATTTTGGTTATGCTCGAAACTTTTCGGCAGCTGACATGTGGTGTCCTATCGGAGCTTTCTTTTGAGGCATCTCTTTTCTTTTTGTCAGGCTTCGTTTGCTTGACATGTCGCCTTCATTGGTTTTATTTCTCATTGGCGCCCACGCCATAGAATCCTTTCTTGGGAGTTTTCTGTGTGGCATTCATTCATGCTTCTGTTATCTCGGGTTCAACGTTTGTTGCAACGATCTTTGTTTTGATGTCATGTTTTCTCTCCTCCTACTGCTATGTGGCCCATATCTCCTCGATATGTGCCTACTGGCATGATACTGGAAGCATCTTTTTTTTGGTGTCGGCACAAGAAAATCTTGATTGTTGATGGCTTCATGGAAGTATCTTTCTTGTTGGGGTCTCCAGGCGGTGGGTTGGCTTACTTAAGCAGCCTTTTCTTCATTTTTATGTTGGTCATTAGATGGATGAAATTTTCCTGAGCACTGGGAATTAGCCTCTATAGTGTTTACTATTAAATTTGAAATCATAGACTATGCCATTCTATTCGGCCTTTCTATTTTCATGTATTTGATAAAACATTAAACTATGCTTGTATTTTTTGAAGCATTTGAGCATTTGTTCCTAGATTTTGTAATCTTTATGCAACCTAGTGTAATACAGATCATGTTGCTAATCTTTTGTGTTAACTTATGTTGTATGAGTTATATTATGCAAATGGTTTCATGTTCTTATGTTTGCAATGTTGGGAATAATCTATTTGATATATGCTAGTTATTACTCGAGCCTTTGTTTCAACATTGTGCTTACTCATTTCATTTCTGATCTGGCACATCGCCTTAGCTTAGGTTTGTTTATTTCAAGTTTATCTCCTTCCCTTTTTTCTCCCCCCATTAGAAAAATGAAGAGTCGGCTTCGATAAAACCCCAGAGGTTACTTAGTTACGCGCACAAGTCCCCTAATAGCTAAGTTTCCCATAAGGTTGTTGCCTACAAAATTTTGCGTCAACAGTTCTTTTTTTGGCACACCTGGTGGGACCCAGACTAACACGTTCATTGGTCAATAGGAGTGTATAAGCCATAGGCCCATCACTAGGTCTCAAAATGCAATAATTCTTGGCCTGCTTGTACCACCGTTGGTTTCAGTCCAGGCCAAAAGTCGGCAGGCTAATACTTCACCTCCCTCTTCTCCTTTATCCCTTGTGCAAATGGCTATAAATTATGTAACCTAGGATGTTGGTAGTCCTTTGATAGCACCTATGCCTCCTACACTGTGGGCTCCAATCTCGACTTTCACTTTAAAGGTTATCCCTAAGTTCTTCAAGGACGATTCAAAAACTCTAATGGAGCACTTGCAAGATGTGGTTGATGTATGTCTAGTTCATGGCATTGCCAATTAGAATGTGGCTTTGTGATTGTTCGCCACCTCATTCAGAGGCAAGGCGTTGGATTGGTATCATACTCTTCTAGCTAATACAATTGCCACTTGGGATCAGCTCGGAGATCCTTTCTACGAGCACTTCTCAAATAGTGGCGATAGATCTACGTTATATCACTAGTTGGCTCATATAAAGCGAGATCCCCATGAACCTTTGGCTGATTTCAATGCTTGATTTCATTCAACTTGGTAGAGAGTTCTTATCGGTATTCGACCACCTCCAGATCTAGCGTTCATGTTCTATTTAAATTCTATAAATGTTGATATTTCTATGATGCTACAAGCTCTCAGCAGAAATACCATACCCGATGCATACAGCCTTGTCATCACTGTAGAGAACAATCTTATTGTCGTCAAAAAATTGGCACCGAGACCTGTCATGCCAATATTCCTAGAATCGACCACAACAAAACTAGAGGTAGCTTCAACCAGCGTTCCTGCACCTCCCCAGTCTATGTATGTGTACCCGAGAATGATGTCGAGCGTGGCTATAGGGCCTAACCCCCTGGCGGTTGAAGTGAATAGCATGAAGGAGCAGATGTGAACCATGAAAAATGAATTAACCAGTATGAAGTGGCAACAGTATAGCTACTAGAAGCCTGCTTACCAAAACTACCAAGGTGGGAAGGCTCCTTTCCAACCAAGCTAGTGGCAAGATAGATCACACAACAATACCCAATCTCAACAGAACAATCAGGTCATCCCCATGACTATACCGATGCAGATCGTCTATTCTAGTTCAAGCAAGGAGTTAGTAGTAGGACAAAATAATCTTACCAAGGAGACTAATCCATGGTGCTTCCCTTGCAATGATGCACACATGCCCCAGAATTATCCGCGAGGGAATTTACAACAAAGGATAGCATAGCAACATAGTCAAGGCATCATGCTTGATCACGAAGGTCATACACATGCCTCTCAGCAAATGGACAATACAGTTCTCACTGCTAAAATGCATGGAATGTCTATAGAGCAGGAGCTAGAAATAGCTTCGGACCATGCACTCTTTTCTTAGATGGAAGGAGAGGAGTCGACATTCTTGAATGACATTCTGATGACCCAAGTGTCACAAGTATAGTCAGATTACAATACTCATTCCAAGCAGAGGCTCACTGGAGAATTCATGTCTTTGTGGACTAAAGGGTCGCCTAATTCAATGCTCAGTCTGTCAGAAAATCCATCATCAATTCCACAACAGTCTAAGGTGGTTGTTCCCAGTCCCACAAATCCACCTCCTCTGAAAGCAAGAGCTCCCATGGCCACCTTGGTTGTTGCCAAACAACTAGATGCACCAGCTGCAATGCAAAAGGAGCAAGCTACCATAACTCATCAGTCACAAACACCATTCAACGTGGTGGAACAACTAAAGAAATCCTCTACTAATGTTTCTTTGTGGGATATCCTGGCCATCCCAGAGAAAAAGTTGCTATTATAGAAGGCAATATCGGGAGAAGAAGACATAAATTTTCTTGAGAAGCCCTCAGAAGATAAGACATCCAAGCCAGACTTGGATAGAGTTCTAGCAAATCAACCAGAAGAAAAGCAAGTCAAAAAAGAGAGTAAGCCTAAACCCAAGCCTTTCTTTCTAACACTTATCATTGGTAACAAACTACTGCATAATTGTATGATTGACTCTAGTGCTAGGACCGCCGTCATGCCTAAGCAAGTAGTTGAAGCTCTAGGACTCGAATATGAGCCTCTGAAGAAGGGAGTCATGTAACTCAATGGGAACAAGATTGAAATTGTCAGAGTAATCAAAGGATTGCCTATGACATTGTTTTCTTGTCCCAACATTACTATGAATCAAAATATTTTTCTCATCAACGTCCCTCCTCTATTCGAGATATGTTTGTCCCAAGAATTTACTGCAAATGTTGGAGGTTACCTAGCATTGGACTAATCACACCTAATCCTAAGAACCAAACATGGAGCCAAGATAAATTTATTGTCGGAATCTTTGCATTCCAAACATGTGGTTGATGAATCCATGATCAATTTTGAGGTAGCTCTCACCTCAATAACTTTCGAAGAGATGCTCAATTTTGAACTCCTTGAGCATGAAGAAGCAAGTAGCTCCTAGACAGAGGAAGAAGAAGGTCTTTTAAATGAATTCATAGACACATATCCTTTTGGAAACTATCATACAACTGGGCTAGGAACATACGTCATACATGAAAAAGGACTAGATAATGCCCAGAGTGACTAAAGATTCTAGAGGTGAAGGGTCCTCATAGTTATGGACCTTGCAATTTGATGGAGAAAGATGTAGAGTAGGAGTCGAAGCAGGAATATGTTTGATATCTCCATCCAAAGAAAAGACCTTAAGGTCTTACCGTTTCTAGTTTGCGTGCTCGAATAACGAAGCAGAATATGAAGGCCTTTTCCACGGTTTGAGTTTAGCGAAACAAATGGGTGCAAAGAAAATACAGGTGTTCAAAGATTCAGAATTGGATGTCAACCAAATCTAAGGGCTATCTGCTGCCAAGAATGTTTGTATGTGATCATACTGACATAGGGTCTGGAATCTAATTGAAGGCTTTGAAGCATTCAACATCCAAGTCGTACCTAGAGAGCAGAACTCTGAAGTAGACTGAATGGCAACTGTCGAATCTCAATTTGAGCCAGCTTCAAAGTTAATTAACAAAAAACATTTAGTGTGAGTGATCGTGTGGCTTGCAGTCCCAAATAATGATCAAGACTGGTAATTTTTCGATAGTGATGCTCATATCGCATCATTTCTCCAGTTGTCTGGAGAATTTTCCAACCAATTACAACCAAAGATTGTTGAGGCCTATGAGGATCAAGTAATCTAGCTTAAATCAAATAAGCTCCCCAAGGGTCTAGTTACTCTCGAGAGTCTTTTTGATTCTGAAGATGCAAGGAAAGACAAGAGAAAGCTTGTAGCAAATAAAGGCGACTATGCCAATTTGCACATCGGAGAAGATAAAAAGCTTAAGGTCAGAAAAGGAGTCTCGCGGAAGAATAAAGAAAGGTTGAAACATTTTTGTGAAGAGTATCTGAGTGTGGTAGCATGTTCATATGATGATCTTAAGGGATATGATCCCAGGATTATCCAACACACCATTAAGCTACTAGAAGGAGCAAAACCCGTATGTCAAAGGCAGATGCCAGTAAATCCAAAGATCGAGTCACTAATGTCACATGAATTAAAGAAATTGATTAAATCTCAGCTAGTGTTCCTGATCAAACACAACACTTGGGTGTCTAACCTAGTGTCGGTCTAAAAGAAGAATAGTGATATACAGTTGTGCGTTGACTTCTGAGACCTGAATAGAGTGTCCCTGAAGGACCACTACCCCATGCCTTCCATGGAGCTAATTCTCCAAACAGTTGTTGGTTTCGAGATGTTTTCAATGTTGAATGGTTTCTCCAGCTATAATCAGATTCGTGTAAAAGAGGACCAACACAAAATGGCATTTACTACCAAGTGGGGGACATATGCTTATGCTGAAATGCCCTTCGGACTTTCAAATTCCAGAGCCACTTTCCAACGAGCTGTGGACATTTATTTTAAGGATTTGATACATAAGATTATTCTTATTTATCTAGATGACTTTACGATGTTTTCAAAAAAAATTGAGGATCATTTTGATCATCTTGAGCTTGTCTTTCAGAAATGCCAAGAGTTTGAGATTTCTTTGAACCCGAAGAAATGTGTGTTTGGGGTCCCACAAGGGAAGTTGTTGGGTTATGTTGTCTCGAAGGAAGGTATTGCCATTGATCCGGAAAGGGTTAAAGTGATCAAGGAACTCCCTCTACCTGTCAACAAAAAAGGAGTGCAATATTTTTTAGGCAAGGTTAACTTCATCAGCCGGTTCATAACAGACTTCGCAGGGATCATTCGACCCATCACCTTGATGTTGAAAAAAGAACAAGTTTTCAAATGGATAGCGGAAACTAGAAAATCTTTCGAACAGATTAAATATGTCATCTCTTGTGCTCCCATGTTGGTTAATTTGGATTTATCGAAATACTTACTTATGTACGTCTTTGGTGGTAGCATGAGTATTTTTGGGGATACGGAGTTCGATCTGTCATCAAAATAGGCATCTAAGATAGTAGTGCTTAGTGATTTCAATTCAAAATCACATCAAAGACATAAACAACTATACCATAAAGTGGTAACAGGCACACTGAATCCCCCATTGATCCTATTGAACAAAGTAAATGCAAAACAATTAACAGATTCAACAAAAGAAAACAACCATGAAAGACAAACATGATGACACATAGATATACGTGGGGAAAACCATTACAGGTAAAAAACCCCACACTCCAAAAGATAGAGTCATTGTATTATTCAACAATAGAAAAAAGCTACAGTACAATCTCAGGCTCATAGCCTATAAAGGAGTCACATCTTGTTGATCTGGAGAATAACAGGCAACACAAAACCAGAACCTTCACATAGTTGCAATGTCATACATCTGACATACTATATAGATTCCCTTCAGCTCCTCAAACATAACTATCTCAACCAACCTCTCAACCAACATAACCCCAAGGCTTCACAGTAGGTTCACCTCTTCCCAGCATTGTAACAGACAGAGTTAATGGTTACAATGCTCTTGCATACCATTCTAACCTTCTGCCACCTTGCTCAACTCAGTCCAATGTATTTGACTTCTTGAAGTCATACATCACCATCAATGACTACATCAAACGCTAGCCTTAATTCACGTTGCTCTAACCATTCGAGCAAGCAACCAATTTTCTAGATTTCATCGAGCTGCCCAGGCATTCCATGCCTTAATTGGGTTCCAATTCCAGCTAGAAATTGGCCAGCAATAATTGTCATCACTCCTTTGGTCTTCAGCCAACCAGGCGCTACCATCCTGCCACGTGTCACCCTATCATTCACCTATCACTCCTGACAACCAATCCAACTTGGTCAAACTCGGTTCAAGCTCATATGAGCTCCTCCTTCCTTCTATCGTGACACCATCAAGCTCATCACCACCAACCACAGTAAACTGATGAGCTCGACTGAGCTCACCTTTCACTTCACCGCACTATCGCTACCCAGTTTGGTCCACCTCATGGTATGGTGGTAACCACCTATACAAACCTCAGCCTCCAATTGCACTACCACTGGGCTTGGATTTTCCCATCATGGTATGGCGGTAACCGTATCGCAGACCATCAGTGGTCAAACCGCATCACCACGGCTTAAGGAACAAGCCTTCATCGTAAGGCAGTAAGCACCACCACTAACCATCACGATTTCACCATGTTGCCACATCCTAACCATCACACCTCCATGGTAAGGAGGTAACTGCTCGTCCAGACTGCTACAACTTACCATGCCACCACGAAATGGCCAACAGACCATCGCGGTGGAGCGGTAAGTGGTCATCGCTAACCGCCAACCAACTATCACAATCACCGTGGCTACACCGAACACCACCTGTAGTATAGTGATAAACCTTACACTTCTAGTCCGCCACCCCTGCATTGCTCACTGTGTTACCTCACCACCGACTGGACCACCTTGCAGTAAGGCGGTAACCCAAACCTTCACCAGCTCCCTGCCAACTACAATGCCTCACCACCATTGAGCCACCTCTACGGTAAGGAGGTAATAGTCATCAAGGCCACCACCACTTCACCACTAGTCTAGAACAAGACCATCATGGTAAGGCAGTAATACTGCCCAGCCGTCAAACAGGGTGGCCCGTAGTATGGCGGTAAAGGCTCGAAACAGAGAGAAAATGCCTAAGTCTTCAAATGGGTTGACTAGAAAGTTGAGGCAAATCCCGACAATCTCCCACTTGTCAAAGAATTTAAGGCATCCTCCAAAAAAAACCCCAAACCAGGAGCAAAGCATGCTCTCATGCTCCAACCAAGACCTCTGCAATCGAAATTCAAAATGTCCACCATCTCAGGAAATTGCTCCAAACATCCAACAAAGGAAAAGGAACAAGCCAATGCGTATATGCACCAGTCTCAGGAATGAAAGCACTAGATCCTTCAAGCAGCGAAGGCAACATAGGAGTAAGCAATGAAGCACCAACGCGAGCACATGAAATAGGAAACGGATCGCAATTCTCCAGAACAAGAACACCAATTAGCCAGAACAACAAACAGTGACCTGACTGTCCTCATCCAACTCACCAAACCCACGCAACTGAGCATAGCACCCACAACTCGTGCTAATCCATCCAACCACCCATACCTTAAAGGTATGATAACCGGTAGTAGACTCATGCCATCATAAAACCACCCATCTTAGCAGCAAACAAGCACCCTGTGTCAACTAGTCATAGACCAAACACGTCTAGGTACTCCCATTGCAAGGGCATTGTCCAGATGAGTGCAAACAAAGCACCATCACAAATGGTATAGAAAGCCCACCACTCCCTACATATAGAAGAAATTAATCATGTAGTTCCAAGGAACACCCACTCTGATCTGCACAACCTGCAACTTCCTGCTGGAAGAAAAATTTCTCTCATCAATCATCCATTGTTCTTCCAAGGTTCCATATTTGACTAAAGAAGGAAAACCCCTTGTGTCATCACCCGAGTGACAAACACATGACCACAGATTACAGTGACCATCATGGCTCCACAAACATCTAAATTCATATGAAACAAATAGGAAGAACAAGACTAGATTAGAGAGAAACATCAAATCAAAACATGCCCTTCTAAATGCCATTTGTGGCAAGAGTGATCTTCTTCACATCCCAAAGGTAAAGCCTTAAAAAACCCCAACAACACCATGGATGCAAGCATCAAGAAGATCAAAATAACCCATACACCATTTCCTATCAGTCCTCAAAAGCACAAGGAGATACACAATGACATCCATCTTCCATTATGAATTCTCCAAAATCTTAAAAAAGCAACTCAAGATTCATACCAATGAAAGATAAAGCATAACACACCTGAAAATTATAATGGGAAAATACCTTTCACAGGAACAGTGTCGAGCAAACCAAGGAGAAACGAAAATATGCTCATCCAAGATATACAAGTCACTGTGACTTACCCAAGAGCATTCTCCTTCAAGGTCACTATTGAACTCACATTCAACCAAGGTGCAAGCAACTCAAAATTTCAGCTGTAGCAGCAACATTCACAAAAGAATTTCAGCCTCACTTTATTCTCCATGCATCCATGAGCAAATGCAACCTGTCATCTCATGCTGACTCCAATTTGCAATACTGCAACATCCATGAAGTCCACCAACATATGACCAATGCACTCAAAACATAGAGAAACCCTAGACCACTATCAAAGCTTTAAAACTTATCATGACACCATGATCTATGCATCTCCATTGGGAGATACCATGCTTCAAGTGAACAAGCTATGGTCTCAAGAGCAAAGAAAAATGCCAAAACTCTAAGAAAGAGTAACCATGACATAAAGCAAACAACTCTAAACCAAAATCAACATCACTTGTCAAGCACCACCAGCAACTCAACCAAAACTAATAATGTCTTCCATGGCTCCAAGATTTTGTACACCTTCAAATAGTGAACATGCAGATGCAAAATAAATATTCTACAGCAACAGGATCTAAGAGTCCTCAAGAAGCATCTGCAACACCAAAGAAGAACACCAATCATTACTAAAGCTCCCACTGCAATGTGACACCGAGCTCTCCAAGCATCATGACCAAACATTTGTTGATCTGAAAACCTCCAGGTACAAAATGATAAAATGTCCCTCAGACAACAACGTCGAACCACACTAAGATCACCAGATCACGCAGACCACACCATCACTGTCAAAAGCTTACACAAGCTCTCCATGACATCATGATTCTAATGCTATAGGTCCCCATAACTGACTATTCAGGTACTCAAAATGCCATTCACCTTCTCATCTCAGAATAGCTACGCCAAAGCACAAGTGACCATAGACAAGGTCAACTAACAGATCTACAATATCACAGAAGCAATCACGTGGATATTGACAGTCCAGTCCTGAGTTGTCTCACAACAGTCAATAGGTAGATAATCTATCAGCCACATAACTCAGAGATCCACTACAAAGGACAACCCTACAAATCTATTATCACACTGGAAAACTATAAAACTAAGATCTCAAAGAGAACAACCATGTAGACCACCATGATTCAAACACTAGATCAACAACAAATCTCACTTGCCAAAAACATCCACAATGCAAGCATCATAGTCTAGGAAGCCTGCAAGAAACACCATAAGAAATTTTGATTGTGTAAACACATACCAACACTCTCATGCAGAGAAGACAACACCCCTCCTAAAGACCAGTTGAAGTACAACTATCTCATCCAGTCACACCCCAAAAGCCAGGATCTAGAAAATAGCAAACAACGGCTCCACACAATGCAATTTTTCTCTTAACCATGTAAAACCTACAAAACCATAGTGTTTATAAAACACCCACACATATCCATCTTCATTACTCATCTAGAAGACTCAGGAGTCTGCACACAACCATCATGGTTAACCAGAACAATGAAAAGAAACATGAAAATTCATGATAGACTTTTTAGGAAAATCTACACAAAACCTCTAGAGCCAAAGACATGAAACTGAAACCATGCAAGTGCAAGACACAAGCACACAAGAACAACAGGTCCATTTCAGACTAGTTCTAACACCACAGTCATGCACAATCAAATGGGAGAACCAGGCTATCCAGAGGTTGCAGACCACCAAGGTCACTTCATAGCCTGCATGCAATCAAAGCACCAGAGAAACTACCTTCAGTGCTAAGTCAAAAACACATAGCACAAGCACAACTCTCCATAGCTGATCAACAACACAAGCAATTCCATACCACCAAGGAGCCTCTCACACAAAAACTCAGTATAAACACCACGCTTTGCTACAACACAACCATGAACATACCTCACACCCTTTGCATCAGGAACTTTTGCTACGAGCCAAGAGCCTCAGACCATGTTGCCACAACATGACCAACTCCAGTCATCTCCATCATTTTTCAAAATGTGTGTTGAATCAAAGAGGCACACATTTCTACTCATCAAAGGATCAATCACCAACTGATTTCTCTAGACTTCCTCAAGCTTGTCAGGCTAAGAAATCAGCACAAGAGAAAACCCATAACTTTAGCAACCAAGAGAAGACTTTGGTACCAATGGTTGGTATCATCAAGCCTCGAACTCCTACTACCAGCTCTGATACCATTTGTTGGGGATACAGAGTTCGGTCTGTCATCAAGATAGGCATCTAAGACAAGAGTGCCTTAGTGATTTCAATTCAAAATCACATCAAAGACACAAACAACTGTACCATAAAGCAGAAATAGGCATAGCGAATCCCCCATTGATCCTACTGAGGAAAGTAAATGCAAAACAATTAATAGATTCAACACAAGAAAAAAACCATGAAAGACAAACATGATGACACACAGATATACATGGGGAAAACCCTTTCGGTTTAAAAATCCCACACTCCAAAAGATCGAGCCATTGTATTATTCAGCAACAGAAAATAGTTACAATACAATCTCAGGCTCATAGCCTAAACAAGAGTCACATCTTGTTTATCTAGAGAATAGCAGGCAATAGAAAACCAAAACCTTCACATAGTTGCAATGTCATACATCTGACATACTATATAGATTCCCTTCAACTCCTCAGAAATAATTGTCTTGGTCAACCTCTCGGCCAGCACAGCCCCAAGGCCTCATAGCAGGTTCACCTCTTCACAGCATTGTAATAGTCAGAGTTAACGATTACAATGTTGTTGCATACCGTACTAGCCTTCTACCACCTTGCTCAACTTAGTCCAATGTATTCGACTTCTTTAAGTAATACATCACCATCAATGACTCCACCAAATGTTGGCCTTAATTCACTATACTCTGACCATTCGAGCAAGAAACCGATTTTTCTAGATTGCATTGAGTCGCCCAGGCACTCAATCCATGCCTAAATCGGGTTTCAATTCCAGCTAGAAATCGGCCAGCAATAACCGTCATTACTCATTTGGTCTTTGGCCAACCAGGTGTTGCCATCCTGCCACATGTCACCCTATCATTTTCCTATCGCTCCTAAGAACCAGTCCAACTCAGTCAAACTCGGTTCAAGCTCATCTGAGCTCCTCCTTCCTTCTACCGCGACACTGTTGAGCTCATCACCACCAACCACAGTAAAGCGATGAGTTCAACCGATCTCACCCTTCACTTCACCACACTATCGCTACCCGGTTTGGTCCACCTCAAAGTATGGTGGTAACCGCCTGCACAAACCTCAACCTCCCAGCTCACTATCGTTGTGCTTGGATTTGACCATCGTGGTATGGCGGTAACCGTATCGTAGACCGTCAGTGGTCTAACCGCATCACCGCGACTTAAGGAACAAGCCTTCGCGGTAAGGCAGTAAGCACCACCACTGACCATCATGGTTTCACCATGCTACCGTATCCTGACCATCACACCTCTGCGATAAGGAGGTAATCACTTGTTCAGACTGCTATGGCTTACCGCGCCACCGTGACATGGCCAATAGGCCATCGCAGTGGAGCGGTAAGTGGTCATCGCTAACCGCTAGGCGACTACCGTAGTCATCGTGGCTACACCAAACACCACCCTTTGTATAGCAGTAAACCATACAATGCCAGTCTACCACCCCTACGCCGCTCACCGCGTTACCTCGCCACCGACTGGACCACCCTGCGGTAAGGCAGTAAGCCAAACCTTCGTCAGCTTGCCACCAGCCACATTGCCTTGGCACCATTGATCCACCTTTGCGGTAAGGAGGTAACAGTGATCCAGGCCACCGCCACTTCACCGAACCACCGCCAGTCTAGAACAAGACCGCCATGGTAAGGCAGTAACATCGCCCAACCGTTGAACAGGGTGGCCCACGGTATGGCAGTAAAATCTTGAAAGAGAGAGAAAATGTCTGAGTCTTCAAATGGGTTGACTAGAAAGTTGAGGCAGATCCCAACAAGTATCGGTAGTGTCTTGATGCAGAAGGATGATGAAGATAAAAGAGAATCACCTATTTCCTTCTATTCATGCACTCTGAAATATTATGAGGTGAAGTACAACTTTGTGGAGAAGCAAGCTTTCTCTATTGTAAAGGGGTTGAAGAATTTATGACACCTCATAGCGTGCAACAAGGTGATTTTTTGTGTGTCGCACCCTAGTGTGCGAGACTATATTATGGAAGGTGAAATCACTGAGCAATGGACTAATTGGATAACCAAAATTCTTGAGTATAAAATTGAGATCAAGCCAGTCAAGATTGTGAAAGGGAAGGGTTTGTGCGAATATTTGGCTAAAAACAATGAAGCAATTACTAAGTCTCAAGTCCCGGAACCCGTGCTGCTAAATGAAGAGAGTTCCAAAGATAATTGGCTGGACACCAGAATTAATTTTATCCAAACAAGAAGGTATCCACCCAACCTCCCCTCATTTAAAAGGAATTTTTATCAGCTGCAGAATAATGGTTATGTACTCTTGGAGGGAGTTCTTTTCAAGAGAAACTTCAATGGCGTCTTGTTAAGATGTATAACACAAGAGAAATCAAAAAGGATATTGGAGCAATACCACAGTGGCCCAGCCGGAGAAAATTTTTCAGCAAAAACTACTGCAATCAAGATTATGTGTGTTGGTTATTTCTGGCCTACATTATTTAAGGACTCATATTCATTGGTGAAGTCTTGCAATGAGTGTCATTTTTTTGTTGGAAAAGGAAAAAAGTTGCCATGCCACTTAAACCAATTGTAGTGGAAGAGCCATTCACTCAATGGGGTCTTGTTTTTATTGGCATGATCAATCTATTTTCATCAGCCGGACACAGGTGGATCCTAATGGCAACTGACTATTTCAACAGATAGACTAAGGTTATACCATTGAAGAATGCAACAGAGGTAGAAATCATGAACTTCCTAGAGGAACTAGTAGCCAGGTTTGGCCCACCAAAGAAAATTATCTCAAATAATGCCAAAGCTTTTCTCGACTCCAAAATCAGCAATTTGCATTAAAATATGGAGTCTTCCTAAAGACATCCTCTAACTACTACCCACAAGGAAATGGCCTTGCCGAATCTACAAAAAAGAATCTTCTCTGACTGATCAAGAGAATAGGTTCATAACATCAAAGGGAGTGGCATAAACACCTCCGGACAACACTATGGGCAGACTATATCATGCCCAAGAAAATATTGAAAACATCTCCTTACAAGATAGTATATAGGAAGGAGGCACTATTGTCAATTTCTATGGAAATACCTGCAATCCAACTACTCAAGTCTCTTGAGATTGAGAAAAATGGAGTGATGGAGGTGCGGTTTTCAGAATTACTTGAAGTTCAAGAGAAAAGAGAGCACGATCTTTAGGCAATGACCAACCGGCAGCAGGTGGTAAAGAGATGGTTCGACAATAAAATGCCTAACCAGGGTTTGCAATGTGGAGACTTGGTGCTCAAGTTTAATGAGCACAGAGCAAAGCCCGGTCAACATGGAAATTTTGATAATCTCTAGGAAGGACCATTCAAAATCACACAGTGCAAGCAACACAACTCGTTTGAGTTGGAAAAAATAGAGGGTGAGGCTTTGGGTATTCTAGTTAATGGAATACACCTCAAAAAATTCAATTAGGTCAAATTTTGTAGTAATTATGTAAATATGTGTATATTTTCCCTGCTTTGTTAGTTTTGGGTCATTCTCAATGCTTTCTTAATATCAACAACCATATTGATGCAAGGAATTGAAATAAAATGAAGAAAGGAGCTAGAATATAAAAAGATACATATATTGTATTAATTATAGAGATAAATACATTTGTATACATGTTGATTAACAGGGCCCTTAGCCATGTTCCAAAATACATATATATATATTGTTATTGACAAAATGTTACAGAGAGGGTTTCAAATACAAAAGTAAAAAGAGGAAGGATCTTCTTGACATCTCTCAGGAATTCAAAGGTTTGGCGATGGCAACAAGTGGTGCATGATGAGGAAACACCATCCTCTCAAAAATTTCATACCATTGCACCTCGTGAAAAGGTTTGACATTGTGCATCCTCATCAGAAAATGGTAGGTGGCATGAACTTTGCAACAATTTCCTCATGAGTTTTAAGCTCAAAGCCACATAGAAAGGCCTAGTCGACATAGGTACTCCTTCCTCGATGAGTCGGTGTAGGTTACAAAAAAATGGAACTCCATGGTTGATCTCGGCAACTCTCACAACGTTCTCCAACCCCTCCAAGTAGCATTTGGGAAACACTTGTTTTGTTAGCTTCAGAATCTTCCTCTTATAAACGCCAATGTCTAATAAAGAAGCTACAAAGTGGGAACTGATATTGGTATTCACTCTATACTAGTCATATTCTACACAATCTTTGCCTAGCACCCACTTTATGGCTTTCACATACAAAAGGTTCTTCACGCCAGTCATGCGTTTTAGATGCCTACACCTAATTTTTCCTAAGAAGACAGCTTAGTCTTCTTGCATGTAAGCCTAATTGGTGTTTCCATGACTACCGCCACTCTCACTAAATAATGAAACTACCAAAAATGTCTTATGGCCAATTGATAAGAAATATAAGTGCAAATATGAATTGCCAAAGTGCTAAGGGTCCCTTTTATAGATGGAAAAAGGCCGCCCTAATTGAGCAAGGTATGTTTATGTCAGAGGTAAATGGTATAAGGAGCCTGATAGATAGTGTTGCAGCGTGTGAAATAATGAAGGTAATCAAATGCAGTTTCAACTTTTTCAAACTGAGCCTTTGTTTAAAAGGATGAAGGAAGCCAATTGTCACCATATAGAATTTTTTCGTCCTGGTTAAATCAAAGAAAATCTTTCAATATGAAGTCATTGGTTGGTGTTCCCAATTAAAATCAAGTAATCATTGAATACAATAGATCACGAAAAGATATGGTGATGTTGATTTAGTGCTTTTTCCAAGAAAAACTAAGAGTAGTCGTATGTGAGGTCATATCTCTTAATGTGTGTAATCTTCTGGAAAGTGGGTTATCTCTTTGCATGCACGAAAGGGTTAGTGGTGCATGGAGTAACCAATTTGAAAAGATAACATGTACCCTTGCTAATCTGATATTCTCAAAAATAAAAAATACAGATACGAGCGTCATGCAGAGGGCATTAATTATGCAAGGTTGGCAAAGCTTGTAACCGCTTGAGTCATTTGCAAATATAGAGAAGTTTTTTCAAAAAAATAAGTTGCAAAGTTCTTCGAAGACACAAGTAAAATGGTTGAAATTGCAAAGAGTTTGACTCGAGTCGTCACCACTGAAAGCATTGAAGAAAAAAGGATGCAGGCGCCTTGTGTGAATATCTACGCCCAAGATTCTTATGCAACTCCGGGCATTCTAGCTAAGCCTTCATGGCCCTACACTAAGCTAGCAGACCAGAAAGTGTTAAACGTGGTTTCTCCTAGAAACCAAGCTTTGGTGTCAGAAGATTGGGATAACATTTAAGATCTGGAGTTATCTCAGAACCCCAAAGTTTAAGAGAGGCTGCATGTGAAAAGATGAAAAAGATCAATGATCCTTTTCATATCCGATTATGGAACTGTGGGCTTCCTCAGTATATGGTCCCTTTAGTACACCATTGTCCAACAATTGTTGTTGCCTATGCTAAAAAATATGACGCCCGGACAAGAATTATAAGTGGTCATAATTTCAGGGTGGTAATTTGTCACCGGGCTTTCCAAGATATTTTGTGTATTCCTCTTCATGCTCTTAAGGGTGTTGAGGACTTTGATTTTTCCAGATTGCAAAATCACTAGAGAACGCTTAGGTTAGCACAACAATTTTTTAATGCCAAAATGGGTAAACCATCAGATAAATTCATCCCTCCTAGCTTCGCTCTGAGTCTTGTTGCTTTTAAATCAATTTCATCTTTCATCTTCTTTATGTTGGTGTTGGTGTGTGGATTGGATACAGATAAAGAAGTCTCAGACTTCCAAATGAGTCTAGGCTTTATGCTGAAAAAGAATAGCAAGGCTCTATTGATGGGCTTCGCAAAGGTCATTATGGAAGGGATGTGCCAATAGTTGAGGGAGTTTGAGCCTGGTTCCAAGTTTCGGTATTCTTCTTTCTTGACCTACATGAAATTTTGATTATTACGCGTTTTTAAATGCATTCCTAGCTCCGACTTTAAGATCTTTGGATCATAATGGAGGCAGGATGTTTGGTCACTTGATGCAATGTCAGATATCAAGGATGAGAGGCCTTGTACCACCTTGTGATTGGTTCTTTGGGTCATATTTTACAATGCTATGGGTCCAGGGTTTTGTTCAGGAGCCTTTCTAACTCCCGCATTTTGTTTCAAATAGGGTACTGCCCTTGGAGGTTTTTAAGAAGTTCTGTAATATTGAGAATGATTACGGGGGAAGAAAGCATCTGACTTCCTATTTGACGCTTCCAATCATGTTTGGCTTTGTGTCATTAGTCAAGAAGATGAATCCAAGGTTGAACAATTCTAAAGTATTGTACTCTAAGTTGGGTCACCTTGGATTGGTAGTTATATGTGATACATGGCGCTATAATCTAGAGAGTAATTTGGCATATATAGGCATTAAGAGCTCTCACTAGCCTTGGTCATTTTGGGACCCAAAGAGAAATGCAGATAAGGGAAACGAGAGATTATATGTCGACCTTGAATACATCCCTTCTAGCTCAGGTTGACCACCTTGGCTAAATTTTTATCATATAATGGCAAAGCCTAACCCTAACCACAAAATAAATCAATTCCTCTTCAGCTAGTTAGGAAGGCTTTGTTGGAAGCTTGAAAGAATTAAATATTTCTGGATTTATAGGCAAAAGATAAAGAGGACTAATGGGCTCTTCCAGGAGGTGGATTTAGACTACTAGTTTGATGATATATGATGCCGCAAACATTCAGATAGTGATGATTCTCCCAATCCTTCAGGTTTTGAGAGGGTCGGCGAGGTGGAAAGTGTAGTTATAGAGCATGAGGAGGAGGTAAACCAAAGGGCTCCCATAATTGAGGAAGATCCTGCACAAAGAGAAGCAGTCAGTGGATGGCAGTTGTAGCGTGAAGACTCCTCAAATACGTAGTTGTTGAATCCTACTAGCTCCTCTAGCTTGGGAACGAAGAGATCGAGATCTTCTGGACGCCACTGAAGGGTTATTTTGGACCTAGACGATTCTCTAAAAGAGAAGAGACCATGAATGAAGGAAGCTAGAAGGAGAGAAGAGGAGCAGCGTGAAGAGGTAGTTGTATCTACTACAAATCTTTAGGAAACTCGAGTATATTTTTTCCCTTCTTCTCTCTCTTCTATGTCTTTAGTTTCCTTCGCGTCCACTTATGTTGTATCATTCACACCAGTTGTTCCTATCACTGGTCACCTAGGGCAGGTCAACATTCTTTCCCCTAGGGGTCCCCTTTCACCTCCTCCTATGTCTACTGCCCCTGAGGCACAAGTAATGGTAACATATCCTAACCCTCTGAGTCATCAGTTTGTATCCTTGAGACCTATAATATCAGTAGGTGCTTCCCTGACCTTTCTTCCTACCATGTTTTCACCATCTTCGGGTAGTCAGTTTATCCCACCTTTTTCCTCGAAAAACTGTTACTAGACCTAGCAAGTCTGCTAGTACATTGAACACGCTATCATTCCCATTAGCAATTCCCCAAGAATTCCCTTTTGTTGGTGGACTGGGTATTTCGTCACAGTAGTATTTATTGCAGGTAGATGCAAACAAAAGTGCCCAGGCTAGCCGAATATAGAAGAGGAGGGAAAAGGATGCAAGAAGACAAGCAGAGCCCCTTTTGTAGACTGTTTTCAATGAAAGAAAAAATCCATTGATGTTTGTAAATTTAACACCTAATGTCATCAAGTCAGTCAGAGAAATGCAACCAAATGATTATTCTATCAAATTTTTAGGGCTTGATTTGCAATAGGATCATCTGCAAGATAAGGTTGAGTTAATGGAGGAAACCCAAAGGGTCGTGACAACCGATTTCTTCAAGCCTAGCCACTAGATGAAGAAGAAGGATGAACAAATAAAGGAGATGAAAGAAAAAGTAGAGATCCAGTCTAATAAGCATAAGGCCTAAGAGGTCAAAATTAATCGACTATAGAGTGAGAGGAATGCTTTTGAGGGAAAATTTGTTGAGCTTCAGGCTTTGGGTGTGGAGGTTGTTTCATCCCTATGGAGAGAAATTGAGCAATTCTGGATGATAGAGGCGACTCTCCGCGATGAATTGAGATAAGTGAGTGATGGTTTGAAACAACTCTGATAGAGTACAAATGATGAGGTAAATCTAATGAATGTTGCATTAGAGTAGGAAATAGAAAGGAAAAAATAAGCCGAGCTAGCCTTGAGGGAGAATGAGAAAGAAATTAATACTCTGAGGAATCAATTTTTGGCCCTAGAGGGAAGTGTTAAAGAGTTGAATGCGGATTTGAGCAGCAAGGCTACAAAATTAGACCTTTTTATATCCCAGCCTCTTGCCTCCCAAATGAAATCGCTAGAAATAGCCAAATATTTGCATGCGTCATATTGGGATAAGGTTAAGACACTATGCCTTACCTTGTGACCCACTCTCAAATTTATGGCACATGCTACCAGTCTATCTGAAGTTGTTAGTGAAACAATGCAACGGGTGCAGGAAGTGACTTTTGATAGAGTTTCAGAGGCCAGACATTTGTTAGGAAAATTGTATACAACTTATGATGATGTGTTGAGTAGCATGGGAATCGAGGATCAGGCAATGGCGGCCATGAGTGTGAATGTTCTCATCTCTATGCATGAGGCCACCCAGTATGTTGGTGAGTGCAGAGCAAATATGGCTCAGATTACCTGTGATATGCGAGCAAACTTCTCTTGCCTAACTCACTGAAGGCTTCCATCGCCCTTCGTGACTGATCAGACAGTGGAAGGCATATAACACATCATTGAAAAGATTGAGGAGAAAAAGAAAGATTTATCAATTTTCTAGTCCTTCAATCAATCTCCGACTGCCACAAATATTGAAAACATCGTGCATCAGTTGGCACATCTCTTCTTCCATCTTGAGTCTGAGGAAAAGGTATCTAGTGGATTTCCTTTTAAGGAAATCATTGATCTAAACATGGAACATGAAAATCTACGCGCTCTCTCTACACCATCAAATGAAGTTTGGATGTCCCTTCAGGCTGCCCTCTTTAAGCTATGAGTGAGTTTTCCAAGGGGTTGGATTGGTCTGCAAAACCATGATCTAGAGTTCTTCATTCCGCAAGCAAAATGTCCCTATGAGTCACCAAGTTGTGAATATTTATTTATGCACCGCTTTTTCCTTTGTGGTTTCTTTTCCTTACGCAGCTTCACCTTTGTATTTTGGTATTACTTGTAGCTTTTTGGCAGTTGGCACGTGGCGTCCTATTGAAGCTTTCTTTTGGGACATCTCTTTTCCTTTTTTCGGGCTTCATTTGCTTGGCACATCGCCTTCACTAGTTTTCCTTCCAATTGGGGCCCACACCATAGATTCCTTTGTTTGGAGTTTTCTGCATGGCGCTTGATCATGCTTCTGTTATCTCGGGTTTGACGTTTGTTGCAATGGTCTCTATTTTGTTTCCGCATGTTCTCTCCTCCTATTGTTGTGTGGCACATATCTCCTCAAGACATTCTTGTTGGTGTGCTGCTGGAAGCATCTTTCTATTGGCGGTGACATGAGAAAATCTTGATCGTTGATGGCTTCGTGGAAGTATATTTATTGTTGGGGTCTTCATGCGGTGGGTTGGCTTATTTAAGTAGCCTTTTCTTCATTTTTATGTTGGTTGTTAGATGGATAAAAATTTCTGGAGCACTTGGAATTAGCCTCTATAGTGTTTACTATTAAATTTGAAATCACAGACTGTTTCATTTTGTTCAGCCTTTCTATTTTCATGTATTTGATAAAACATTAAACTGTGCTTGTATTTTCTAAAGCATTTGAGCATATGTTCCTAGATTTTGTAATCTTTATGCAGTCTAGTGTAATATAGATCATGTTGCTACTCTTTTGTGTTAACTTATGTTGTATGACTTATATTATGCAAATGGTTTGATGTTCTTATGTTTGCAGTGTTGGGAATCATCTATTTGATATATGCTAGTTATTACTCGAGCCTTTCTTTCAGCATTTTCCTTACTCATTTTATTTATGATTTGGTGCGTCGCCTTAGCTTAGCTTTGTTTATTTCAAGTTTATCTCCTTCCCCTTTTTCTCCCCCCATTAGAAAAACAAAGATCTAGCTTCGATAAAACCCCAGAGGTCACTTAGCTATGTGCACAGGTCCCCCAATAGCTAAGTCTCCCATAAGGTTGTTGCCTTCAAAATTTTATGTCAACAGTACCTCTTCGGAAAAAGCTGGAGCGTCAGACACAAAACCATGCCCTTGGGAACCTAAATATCAAGCAACGAAGCAACAAAATGTGAGCAGATATCGATATTCACCTAATACTTGTCTTCATACTCAATACAGTCTTTACCCAGGACCCATTTCATGGCAATAATGGCCAAAGAGTGCTTGTTTTTAGTCATATGCTTGAGGCACGTATTGGAAATCTCTCCTAGAAATGTTGTTTGAGACTTGTTACAAACCAGCCTAATTGGAGTATTCATTGTACTAGTCTCTGCCCAACTACCCAAGTCTAAGCTTAGAACCTACTCAACTGCCTAAACGATAATCCTAACTAATCACCTAATGCCAATTTTGCTAAATCGCTAAGTGTGATTTCGCTATTCTATTAGGGCCTATTTATAGAAAATTTGAGGTGGCCTGCATGCCATAAGCATGATGATAATTGAGTGTTAATAAAAAATCCCATCAAAAGGCCAGCTCGATATTCCAACCCAATTGCATTTGTAGGTACGAATTGTTGCATGCAAGGTTAAGAAGCAACAATCAATTAGCATGAATTGGTGGTAGTCCTAAGTGATGTCTCATATAGATAGATGTTGAGGTGTCACGGTGTAGGTAGTTTCGAGCTACGAGGCTGAAGGAAAATATTTTCTAAGTACTCATTATGATTGGGGCTTAATTATTCTCTTAGGGATATTAATTATCAAAGCATGCAAAAGGATAGTAAGCATTTCATCGACGACTCAATTTCCCAGGAAAATCATGTTGAAAGGACGTGATCACTAATGTAATTATGAATTCTTGTCTTTTCAAAAGGGCAAGTAGTTCAATTCACATGGATAGGAGAGTCGGTGGTACATGCCGAATTAAATGCAAAAAGGCAACTGATGTCTACCAATTGAAGTCAGGAAATCGAAGAAAAAGCTAAGTGTCACATACAAGAGCTAAGCAGAGCATAAAGCTTCTTGAGTACGCAAAGGAGTTTTGAAGTGCAAATGTTTTGAGAGAATCAAGCGTGGTATAGATTGCAACAAGGAAACTAAGTGCAGAGGTAATTGTAGGACATTCATTGCTCTAGTGTGAATTGAATCCAAAATAAAGGTAGGGATTTGTCTAGGTTTTGCATTTGGAGCCTTGAATTGTGCTTTGCGTTCCACTTATATCGCACTAGTGTGCTTTCTGAGCAAAATCTTGTAAAAATGGAGGTAGCCTAGAGTTCCCAAGTAGAAATGCAAGAGGAGAGAATGCAAAGTTTATTTAAGGCCATGCGTGCAACGCCAGCTGCCTATATCTTCGAGAATGTCTCTTACACTTCGCCTGGTATACCAAACAAGCCAACGTAGGTGAATACGTGGGTTGCAGAAAAGAAGAGTACCCATAGAGACCAGAGCCGAATTAAAGAAGAATGGGATAGTATTCATGATCCCGTCCTTGCGAAGAACCCTAAAAATATAAGGGAGGAAACCTGTGAAAGGATGAAGAGGAGTAGTGACCTCGAGTCTTTGGCACATAAGTGTTGGTTTAGTGGGCTTCCATAATATATGGTCGTGTTCATGCACTACTGCCTGGAATTGGTCGACGAGGCCATCAAACGTTTCAACTTGGATACCAACACCATTGAGGGCCAAGAGGTAAGAGTTATCATCTACAAAGAGGTCATCTGAAAAATGTTGTGCATCCCATAAAAAAGATCCAAAGTGCCTCAAATTGAGTCATTTACTCTTACTCCAGAAAAGGGAGAGACCATATGGAGAACCAGAGATTTTTCTTTGAACTTTTATAACACGAAAGCACAAAGGTCTAGAGAAGCTCAGAAAAAGCCAATACAGATCCCGACAACAAATAAAAGATTCAAAGAAGATATGAATGATGCATTTTCGATGATGGCATTTGTTTGTGGCCTGGAAACCAACAATGAGATTTAGGAATTTCAACTAAGCTTGGGATTTCAGTTGTTCAGGCAATGTTATCTTTTCTGGCATGACTTCGCAGAACTCCTCATCTAGGAGATATTGAGCTAGATTGTGGAGTACCAAATACAATAGAGGTTCAGGTTTCCTTCCTTCCTCGCCCACATGTTTTTGCATCAGCACCCCAAATTCTTCCAAAAGCATGCAGGGTTGCCTATATTTAATGAGAACTAGAGGAAAAATCTAGTTTCCACATGGACTCCTCTCCGCTACCTATGATTATTACGAATTTTTGAATTCTTTCTTGACTTTGATTCTACAAGATTTGAGGGACGAAAGCGGTGTCTGGCGGCTCAACTCAGACCAGACTGAGTTCATGCAAAATTTCACTCTGAAGTGTGACTGGTTTCTAGGCGAGGACTTCACATTCGTCTAATTGTGTGGCTTCATCGAGGAACCCTTTCGGCTTCCGACATGTCATCGATTACTGGCATTGGAAGCATTCTGCTAGGTATCGATTATTGACTTCACCTTTTGCAGTGTAAAATCAAAGAAGAGAGAATTTTGTAGTTGCTCGATGAGCTTTAAGACTGTGATCATGGCCAAGAGGAGCACTCATGACCTATTAGAGGCAAAGCTGGCTCATCTGGGGCTGGTGTGGATTTGTGCTAAATGGAATTACAACCCTGACAATGAATTACCGAATGAGTATGTCAAGGTAGCACACAACCCTCGGCCTTACTGTGAAAAGTTTTAGAATCTAATGAAGGATGTAGATGAGCTAATGGTGGACCTAGCTCACATTCCAAACAAAGGTGGTTGGCCTCCCTGGCTTGCGTTCTACTACCAGAATGAGAAATATGATAAAGAAAAATAGATTGGGGCTTCTCTTTGGAACAATTTGGTAAAGAAATATAACTAGAAGGAAGAAAAAATTAGGGATTTCTAGATTTACAGCTAAGAGACCCAACGCACTGATACCCCCTATGATAGCTTAGAGATGGATGATAAGTTCGAAAAATTGTGGAATGATGAGAATCCAAATTTTAATGATAGCCAAGAGGAAGACTCCAATTCAATGGAAGTCGAAGCATAGTTAGGGGAAGGAGCAAAACCATAAATAGAGGCTCAAACGACCTCTATGTAACAGAAAGGGAAGGCAATGAAGCAACCTATCAAGGTTTCTTCAAAGTGCAGGTAAACATATCTTGTGCAAGGGCCTCGTTGACCCGCACCTGGACCACAAAGAAGACCAGAACAACCCAGCCACAATAGTCTGAGACTATAGTGGTGGAAGATTCACCACCCGCCAAGCGGAAACGCACCGAAGCATCCTCTGGAGAGTGTTCACAAGAGCCTGAGGTGAGCCAAGAGCTTTTAATGAGCCAAGGATCATAATCATCTGCACCACAGGTATCTTTCTCTCCCTCTTCTCTGGCTTTGTAGTCTTTAGTAACCCCGCTATGTCTGCGACACCACTCAATTCAAGTGTTGGCCCTTTATTTTCCGCCTCTACTAGAATGGTCGCGAGAGGTTTCACACAGTTCTCTTAGACGACATTGTTTGCCCTTACTCCTTCGTGGACCCTTACACCATTCACTTTGGCCCATTCTACGTCCCCCAATGCCTCTCACTCTACCTCTTCTATCGCCATTGATACCTCTCTTGTTGTTATTGTGTTGGCCCCAATCTAGTCTTCTTAACATATGGAATCCATCGTGACATCACTTCCCTCGAGTCCTCCTATTGGTTCACAGGTCGAGTATTGGAATATCCCTCCTTTCTCTGCTCAAACAGTTAGTATTCTAAGGAAGAATTCACCCAGGACAACTACCCTCTCATTTCCTTTTTCCCTTCCTCGTAGTGCACCATTCACAGGTGGGCTCATCAAATCGCCGGTAGAGTTCTTGTCTGAGGGCGATAAAACTAAACAAGCACGGGCACTTAGAGTCTAGAAATAAAAGGCCAAAGATGCAAACTATTTTAAATGAAGTTCAGTAGTCACTACATTTTGCGACTATGTACCCTACTGCTAGCAAACCACAAGCAGAGATGCAACTAGATGATTACAATATGTACACCATGGGGATCAATCTGAGCATAGCCAGACCATAGGACAAGGTGGAACTCATGGATGAAACGTAGTGGGTGGTGATCACTGACTTTCTTAAGTTCAGTCACCAACTGAAGAAGAGGGAAGAAGAGATAAAGAACGTCAAGGAGAGAGTCAAGGTTTTGTTGGCAAAGGAAAAGGCGAGGGATATTGAATTTAAATGCTTGTCTCAACAAACGGAGACGGAGCGGGCTACGCTCTGGGAGGAACTTGCAAAATTCCAATCTTTTGATCCCAACCTAATCGCTAAGTTGCAACAGAAGAACTAGGGATATCAAGACCCTTTGGCATGGTTGGAACAAGAAGTGCAATGAAAAGATGAGGAGTTTCACCACCATCGAACTCAACTAGAGCAACAAAAGCAACAAAAGGATGCAGAATTCAATGTTCGCCGGTCCCTAGAAAATGAGGTTTAGGAGATGAAATTTTCCTTGGAGAAGGAAGCAACAAACAAGGAAGTTTTGGATGTTATGGTTGTGTTGTTGATATGTGGTTGTCATCGATGTCAACACTATTAGAATGAATGTCTTTAAGACTGCATATGTCGAGTATATTGAGAAAATTGTAATAA
>CM021100.1:779820595-779900588 GCA_007115665.2 Sequoiadendron giganteum | reverse complement strand
AGATGCATAATGATTTTGAGATGTCAATGATTGGAGAATTGAAATTATTTTTGGGATTGCAAATTAATCGATTAGATAAAGGGATCTTTATATCTCAGTCCAAGTATGTGAGAGAATTGTTAAAGAAGTTTGGTATGGAAGATTCAAAGCTAATCGATACACCCATGGTGGCCAGATGTAAGTTGACAATAGATGATGATTCTTCGAAGGCAAATCAAACTAGATACAAATCAATGATTGGTGGATTGCTTTATTTGACTCAAAATAGACCTAATATCATGAATGTTGTATGTATTGTTGCAAGATTTCAAGCCAATTCTAAGGAATCTGATGTGACTGTTGTGAAGAGAATTTTTCAAATACTTCAAGGAGCAATTGATTTTGGCCTATGGTATCCTAAAGATGATGATCTTACCTTGAGTGCCTTTACTGATGTTGATTGGGCAGGAGATGTGAATGATAGGAAAAGTACTAGTGGTGGCACATTTTTCTTGGGAAAGAAGCTGATTTCATGGATAAGTAAGAAGTAGAATGCAATTTCTTTGTCTATTGCAGAAGAAAAATACATTGTTGCTGCTAAAAATTGTACTCAACTATTGTGGATGAAATAGATGTTGAGAGATATTAGAGTTTTGTATGATGAACCTTTTGTTATATTTTGTGACAATTCAAGTGCAATTAACATTTCTAAGAATCTGGTGGTGCACTCTAAGACCAAGCATATATCTATCAAATATCATTTTTTGAGAGACAAGGTGAGTGATAAGGAATTCAGACTGGAGTATGTGCCTACTAAGGAATAGATTGCAGACATCCTTACTAAGCCATTGCCTAATGATACTTTTGAGTATCTCGGAGGGAAGTTAGGGGTGATTACCCCTCCTAATCAAAACTAAGATGCAAGACTTTGCATCAGTCTGTGCATTCACAGTCATATCTTGTTTCAGATTGATGTTGCAGTGGTTGCTACTTAGGGGGAGTAGTTAGAAGATTCAGATATGTTGTTCAGAGCTTGTTTGTATCTTTGTCATTGATTTCAAAGGGGGAGAAGAGTCATGTGAAAAAATATTGAAGAATTAAGGGAGATTTTTGGGAGAAGAGTTAGTTGTGTTGATGGTGTTTTTCGCATCATGTGTTGCCATCAATGCCAAAGGGGGAGACTATTGGATTTCATGGTTGTGTTTCTGATATGTGGTTGTCATTGATGTCAACACTATTAGCATTAATTTGTTTAAGACTGTATATGTCGAGGATATTAAGAAAATTGTAATAAAATATGTTATAGGTTGTCTGTCAAGCAGTGAAGATCAATGTGATGGAAAGTTCAACATGTTGATGATGAGAATTTGTGTATTAAAGGGTTTGTTTTTAGGTGTATATAGTTTATCATCTAAAATTTTTAGAGGCGCGCATGAATATTTGAGAAAGTTATGAGTTTTTGTGTTTTGACAGTTATTCTGTTACTGTAGCTGATGTTTCTGGAAGAAGATAAAGTGATTTTGGTAATTTGAGTTGTTGCTTATGCTCCTGTGATGTTTGTGGATGCTTCTAGATCATGTTGTATCTTTGTTGCACCTCTGCATTGATTGTTGTACTCGTGATCCGATATTGTCTCTTGCGTGTTCATGTTTTTCATGTTCATGGCCGACATGGTGATTCTAGTGTGTTGTGGATCTTCGCGAAATTATCTTTGAAGGTGTTTTGTGTTTGAGAACATTTTTTTGGGTCTCTACTATGTTGTGGTTGACCTTGGTGGATTCGCATTGATAATCTTTATTGTTTTGGGTTGACAATTTGTATTCATTTCATTATTTTGTTGAAGTCAACATGAAGCGATGTAATTCCTTGTTGCGGATATATATGAGTGATTGTTTCTTCATTTGAAAGGATGCAAGTTCAAAGTGTGCAAGTGTGAAGTGTGTGAGTGCTATGTGTGAAGAAGGTTCAAATCATTTGAAGGCAGAGTAGAGTGTGAAGAAGTGTTCATGTGCTTAACCAAAACTATAATCAGACATTAGCAGATCCTACTTTCTTAGTTCAAATTCTTCAAATGGATTTAATCTCTTTTTTTTTGTAAGAGAGTGAGTATTCCTTTGTATTTGAGCAGAGAGCTCTAGGTAATGTGCTTAAATGCATGTGCATTCCCCATTTTTTCCACTTATACTTTTAATAGAGTATAAACTTGTGGACTGATCTCAACCATGGTTTTTCCCCTAACAAGGTTTTCCACATAAAAATATTGGTGTTATGTGTGTTTTTGATGTGTTGTTGATTTATGCTTTCATTTTTATTGATCAAATTTGAGAATAAGGGTTAATAAGTTTAATAAATCTGAAATTCTATGACAACTGATTCACCCCCCTCTCAGTTGCCTGCCCTTGTGTTGCCAACAGGAACAAGCCGAGGCAAGCTGGATCACAGAACCACAAGCTCTACAGGGACAACTCACCACAACAAATAAAAAGGTTGTAGAGCTAGCTCATAATATGGAGTTGAGGGATGCAAAAATTATTCTTTTAAAGAGCTTCTCCCAACCTCTTGCCACCCAATCAAACCTTCTTCAGGTAGCCCAACAATTATATGTTTCATACTGGGAAAGGGTTAAGGCCTTCTTCTTGACACTCCAACCAACATCCCAATTCATGGAAGAGGCGGGAGGTTCATAGAATGATCAAGTGGTTCCATCAATCAATCGCGGAAAGAGTTCCTAAAGCCATAAGGTTGTTGGATAGGTTGTATATGGTCCTGGATGAGGTCTTGGAAAGTGCAAGGATTGAAGACAAGAAATTTGCTACCAAAATAGCTAACAGGTTCATCCACAACCACACAGTGATCCTTCATGCTAGCGAGTGTGCCACTGTGTTAGGCCAAACCATGAATAGCATGCGAGCAAGGTTCTCCCACCTAACTCAGATGGGCTTACCATCCCTGTTTCTTGAAGATGAATCTGTGGCCACATCAGAGCATATGGTAGCAAGGATTGAAGAGAAGCAATTGGATGCGTCTACTTTTTAATGCTTCATTCAACCCCTTGTTGCAAAGGATATTGAGAGCATCACACATCTGATTGTGTGGCTACTTTTTCAACTTGAGTTCTGGGTTGGTATATCGACGACGATGCCTTACAAAGAAATGATCGATTTGCATGGAGAGTAAGAGAATTTGTGCGACATATCAACTCCATCTGAGGTCAAATGGTTTCCTCTACAGACCGCTCTCTCTAAGCTCTAATCATGTCACCCAATGTAAAGGACTTTGGTCTATGAATAAAAATTTTTGGGTTCCTCGTTTCATAAACAAAACTCCCCTGATAGTCGCCAAAAGCTATGAATATAAATTTTCCTGAGCTCCCTTTAGGTTATTTTATTTTTGCTAAGTACCCTCCCACACCCATCTATTGAAAACATCATCAGGCTCCTCTTGCAAAGGATTCATCAAACAACTTCCACTTGTCTGCATGACGCTCTCCACAGGGATTTTGTCCTTCGCTCTTCCAACAGCCCTCGCCAAGCTTCCACGTGTCGGTCATTCATACACTTTAGCTCTTCCTTCCTTCGATTCCCTATCAGGCCCCGATCACATTCCACATAGCATCAGTCCACATACATCTCTTGGCAGCCCCCACCTATAATGCAGTATGTAAGGGAAACCTCCATGTGTCTTCACTACGTAAGCTTGGATCACAAGGAGGGAAGGATGAACCTCAGGCCCTGACCCGTCGCCACGTGGATCTTCTAAAGGCTTCATCATGTTGAAGCATGGAGCAAGCAAAAACTTCATCAAATAGTTGCCACGTGTTATAACTGTCATCATGAGTGAGTGACACATGTCGACACTCTGATCTACTGGGACCACTACTATCATTCGCAAGAGATGCATTTGGCAATGGGGCAACCACGTTCATGGCTCGAATATTTTCAGTTGCAACGACCGGGGGAATCATTTCTATATGCATCATTGATCATGATCAAGGGATCTTTTTTGTTACTGGTTCGCCAGGTGGTGGGACTTTTATTATAATATTGCTTCTTCTTTTGAAGAAATGTTCGAAAGACACATAATTTTAAGAAGAGACATTAGCCCTTTTACTATTTTTTTAGATTATTACAAAAGAACTTTCAGACTGTGCCATTGTTCGGCCTTTCTATTTTCTTAAGCTATTTGATAAACTTTATATTGTGTCATCATTGTTCTGAATGGTTTATTTGTAGAACTTCTATAATTTTAATGCAAGTTTGTTGGTTTAGATCATGTCTTTGACTCCTTTTTTCAGTGAATGTGCATGAATATTATTTTATGTCATTGGATGAATTATTTAGGCTTTTGTCTTTATTTTTTGTTATTTTAGGACATAGTAGATTGTTGAACAAGCCCTTAAATCGCATCCAAAAGATAGATTTATCATACCTTACATCTAAATCTTGGTGCATCGCCTTAGTCAGTTCTTTTATTTTGTATATTTTCTTCCTTTTCCCATTCAAAACCCTAATTACAGAAGAGTTGGCTTCTTTAAAAAACCTGAAGGTCACTCAATTTAGCGCAATAGGTCCCCCCTTTAACTAAGTTTACCATAAAGGGTTGTTACCTTTCCAATTTTTGGCATCAACATTAACTGGAGCTGAAAATACATGTATGTTGTGGCACCATATATTGAGCCACATAGGTGAAAAAGGTCTTAGGACCATTTTTAATAAGAAATTGGTAGACAGTATTCCTGATTATAATATTGGCAAAAATGATTTTTGTGAGCATTGTGTGTTTGGAAAGCAATCTAGATCTTCATTTCCTAATAGAACAAATAAAGCTAAAAGATTATTAGAGATTATTCACTCAGATGTTTTGGGTCATGTGGATATTGACTCTATTGGAAAATCTAGATATTATGTCACTTTTATTGATGATGTCTCAGGATACACTTGGATCTATTTTATGCATAACAAATCAAATGTGTTTAATAAGTTTAAAGAATTTTAGGATTTAGTTGAGAAATAATCATATCATAAGATAGAAGTGTTGAGATCAGATAATGGCGGTGAATATTGTTCTACATAATTTTATGATTATTGTAAGCATGCAAGAATTTTGAGACAGAAAACTAATCCATATACACCACAAAAAAATGGAGTAGTAGAGAGGATGAACCATACCTTAATGGAAAGAGCTAGGAGAATGTTAAGTAGTGCTAAGCTAGATCAGTGCCTTTGGGCTGAGGTTGTATGCACTTCTTGTTATTTAATCAATAGATCTCCTAGTAAATATATTGAAGATAAAACCCCTTTATGAAATGTGCTTAGGTAGGAAGCCTAGTGTTGCACATTTAAGGATCTTTGGTTGTGAGGATTTTGTTCATGTGCCTAAAGAAAAGTGATCTAAGTTGGATCCAAAAGCACAAAAATGCATATTCATAGGTCATGGTGAAAATGTAAAAGGTTATAAGCTTTCGAATCCTCTAACCCAAAAAATTACTTTGTCAAGAGATGTGATTTTAAGGGAATTTAGAGCTTATTCAGGAAAAGAACAACCAAAGGAGAAGGATACTTCTCGAATAGTGCATTTTGAGGAAAATACAAAGAAGAAAGAAGATGCACATGTTGAAGAAAAATTGGATGGATTGGATGAGGAGAGTTCACAGAGTTCTGAGATAGATGCACATGATGAACATATTGAGGAAGAGGTAGAAACCCCATTGAGAAGATCCACAAGACAATGGAATCCAATTGATAGGTATAGCCCACTTGATTTTCGTTGTATATTTGCTTTGTTGAGTACTAATGATGAACCTAGATCTTACAGGGAGGTTGTGTCTTTGGATGAGACCAAGCTTTGAACACAAGCTATGCATAAGGAAATGGTTTCCTTGAATACTTATGACACATGGGATCTTGAGAGTTTTCCCAAAGGGAGAAATGCATTGGTTGTAAATGGATCTTTAAAAAGAAAATTGGAGAAAATGGTAATCTCGAAAGGTACAAGGCTAGATTAGTAGCCAAGGGATACTCCTAGAGAGAGGGAGTTGACTTTAATGAAATATTATCTCTTGTTGATAAATTAACTTCTATTAGATTCATTTTATCTATTGCTACTTCTTTTGATTTTGAGATAGAGAAAATAGATGTGAAAACTGTTTTCTTGCATGGGGATCTTGATGAGGAGATTTATATGAAGCAACCTGATGGTTTTGTTGTAAAAGGAAAAGAAGAATTGGTTTTCAGGTTAAAGAGATATTTATATGGATTGAAACAATCACCGAGAATGTGGTACCAGAAGTTTGATGCTTTTGCATTAAAAATTGGTTATGTTAGGAGTGAGGAAGATCATTGTGTTTACATAAAAATAATTGATGATCAACTTTTAATTATTATCTTGTATGTTGATGACATGTTGTTTATTGGTAACAACAAGGTAATTATCAAAGAATTGAAAGCACAACTCTCTAGCACATTTGAGATGAAATATCTAGGGGCTGCAAAATATATCCTTGGTATGGAGATCAAAAGAGATAAAGGTAACATAAAGCTTTGCTTAATTCAAAGCAAGTATGTTGATACTATTTTGACACGGTTTAACATGCATGATAGTAAACCAATTAATATTCCCTTACCAGTTGGCATGAATTTAAGTTTAGACATGAGTCCTAAATATGATTTTGATTATGAGGAAATGTTAGAGATTCCTTATGCTAGTGTAGTTGGTAGTTTGATGTATGCAATAGTCTGTACAAGACCAAATATAGCCTAAGCAGTGAAAGTTCTAAGTAGGTTTATGTCTAACCCTGGTAGAGAACATTGGAATTATGTTAAGAGGGTGTTTAGATATTTACGAGGTACTTCTGATTGTTGTTTGGTTTATCATGGTGCTAATGATATTGATATTATGCATAGATCATTGGACATACAGGGTTTTGTTGATTCAGATTGGGCAGGAGACCTGGATAGTCGAAGGTCAACAAGTGGTTATGTGTTTACTTTATTTGGATGAGTAAGAGGCAGCCCGTGGTTGATTTTTCCACCATAAAAGTAGAGTACATGGATGCTACACATGCCTCCAAAGAGGTAATTTGGTTACAGAGACTTGGGAAAGGTATTGGTTTTAATTACAAGTAAATTAAACTTGAATGTGATAGTCAGAGTGCTATTTGTTTAGCCAAAAATCCTATGTATCATGCTCATACTAAGAATTTTGATGTGCAGTATCACTTTGTGTGAGAAATGATTGAAAGTGGCAAGGTATTGATTGAGAAAGTTGACACTTTGGTCAATGCTACAAATTATCTTATGAAACCAGTTCCTACAAAAAAAAATTCCTGGTGCAAGAAGGCCATTGGCCTTGAGTATAGTACTTGATTTAAAATCAAATGGGATAATGTTGGGAATAGGATGCCATTTGATTGCATTCTTAACATATTTCAGGTATCTCCTAAGTCCTTGGAATGGGTTTCACAACTCTAGGATTAGGAAGAGATTAATTTGGAATGAAATAAAAATTTAATTTGACATTTGTAGTTATTCCTAAACATTAGGAGCATGTGGGGATGCCTTGGGAGTGCTCCTACAAAATAGGAACACATGGGAGGTGGGATCCACCTTAGTTAAGTTAACTAGTTGGTAAATTGAATAAACTTCATAAATGCATCCTAGGTTCCTACAAAATAGGGATTTTGATTTATGCATGTTGAGTACCTATAAAATAGGAATTGATGTTTATGAGGTTCAGTTCAGTTCAGTTCAGTTCAGTTTGATGTTTATGAGGTTCAGTTCAGTTCAGTTTGATGTTTATGAGGTTCAGTTTAGTTCAGTTTATTTCAGTTTAGTCTAGTTTAGTTCAGTTCAATTTAGTTTAGTTTAGTTTAGTTTAGATTAGTTTAGTTTAGTTTAGTTTAGTTTAGTTTAGTTTAGTTCAATTTAGTTTAGCTCATTTATGTTTCAGTTATCTTCAGTTGCATGTTAGTTAATCTCAGTTGACTTGAGTTGAATGGACAAATAACAGGTGGTTACATTTAGTTAACAGATGGAGGAGATATTTATAATGCTCAATTAAGTGGGACCCAATTTGGGTGCCTACTTTGAGGATGATCTTGCATAAGATATTTTTGATAACTATGAGGTTAACACTTTAGTGATGGGTGCCAAATTTGAGGGAGACTCTTGTTTGACTTTTTCATGCATGTTTGAACTCAACTTGGCAACCCTAGGCGTGGATTTTCTCAAGAGGCTTTGTGCTCATATATTTGATCTCTTATGAGTTTGTAAGAAAGATTATTATATATTATTATAGAAATTGTATGAGAGAGTCTTGTGAGAAAATATTGCAAGTTGTGAAGAAGATTTCTTGAAGAACAAGGAAGAATATCAAGGAGAATTGAATCAATGTTATTGTAACTTATTCAAAGGTTAAATATTACAAGCAAGACCAATTCTGGTGGAGTTTTTTCCCAAAAGGGTTTCTCGACGTACATGTTGTTTCCTTTCTATTATGTCTTATATTTCTTCTATCAATATTCTGTCTACTTTATACAACATCAAAATTGATCTAATTCAAGATTAATCATACACAAGAGATTGTGACAAAGAATAGTAAAATTGAATCTATAGCTACACAGGATTTACAAATTTTAAGCTACATTTTTACTATAGTTTTACCTTAATTTTCAACACATGAGGCCATTAATCAAAACTTATCCACCTTTGTTCTTTTCTTCTTCCTTTTCCACAATTGTGTTGGACTAGTTAGTACATTTCTCCAACATAGAAATTTTTTCCTCAACTCTATAATTCTCATCTTTCTTTGCCAAAGTTCTCTTGCCCACACAATTGCACATAAATCAATATGTCCAAATGTTCTAAAATTAAAGATCTCCACATTTTCTTCTTCAAACATTTCCACCTTTCCCATCCGCCTGTCAATGTCATCAAATCCATTCATAGCCTTATGTAAATCTGCATTGACCATTTCATATTCTTCTTTTGCGATAACCAAAATACACAAAAACAAATCATTTATAACTCCTCCATTCTCAACATAACCCCCAATGTCTCCACTAAAATTTGCATACAATATTCCAAAATCTTGGAAAAACTCTTTATCATTCAACATAGCAAGTGAATACATAACATTCTTATCGAAGCACTCATATTGACCTATGTCTTAATCATTGCACCATTTTTTTTTGTTAACAACTGCAACCTTCCTTTCTAGATCCTTCGTTGTCCTACTTGTATTCATACCTTCATTAGAAATTTTTTCCCTCTCCTCTTGTTCTATCTCAAAAAATTATGCCCACAAATCATCTGCACTAGTTGCACCTTCTTCATATTTCATCTCTGTAATTTCTTCACCATTCATTTTATTGTTGTCCACATCTACTTCTTGCTCTTTATTCTTCAATCCTTCATCATACCTTGATTTCCACTCTCACTATCCATTTCTTTTCCTTAGGTTCTTTACAATGAGAAATTTTTTCACCTCATCCAATACACGTTGCTTGTTGGGCAACTCTCTGCTTTCTAAACCTCTTTCATCTTCTCTTTTCAAGGCAACCATATTTTGCCTTCTTCTTTTTTGAACAATCCTCTACACAGGCTATTTCAGTTTCTTTTTCAATGGCCAATACCAACCATATTCTTGGCTTCTTTCCTCAAGCCACTGCTTACAATTCTCTAAATCTCTTCTCAAATCTATCATTTCTCTATCCAATTTTGAGTCTTGCTTCTTCATCTGCATCTTTTTATTTTCTTGTCTTCTCAATTTCGTGATACCTCACGTAGGGCTTCTCTTTCCTTTTCCTTTGCCCAATCTTTTGGTACCCAAGTTCTTCTTGTTAACCTGTCTAAACTCCAACACACATACTTGTCAAAATCCTACGAGCATACTGACTTCCACTTCCCAAACCTTTTAGGCTCTAATACCAAACTGATGATAATAGGTTCGCCACATAACACTTTGGAACCATAAATTCTTCCAATGCCAATACTCCAAGATAAAATGATGCAAAGAATCAATTACCAACTTTAGAGATTAGACTAAGCTAAGGTTAAACAATTCACACTAATATTTCCTTAGAACACTTAGACAATATGCAACCAATACTCTTCTTTTATTCATTATAACTACAAACAAACAATATAACACATAGAAGGCATCCATTCATAAACTGATTGTGCTTAGGCTGAGGATTGTTTGAATCAATTCACAAGAATTGGGTTCCTTGTCTATTTTCACCTATCACTCATCATTGCCCCTTCTTGGATAGACTGAAACCTCCAATAAATATGTCAATTCCCACTTCCTATCTCCAAACAAAGTGATCCTCTCTTTTGGCAAAAACTTTCCCACAATAGATCACTGCCTCCTCTTCTAATTGAATCAATGCCTTTTACTTCCTTGCTCAGGAAAAGTTGTTTTTAACATGAATCAATACTCTCTACTAATTTTTCTAGATTGAAACTCCTTCCCATCATCTCATTCATCCCTTTCATTCATTCTTGTCTTCCATAGATAGTTCACACTCTCCCCAAGACTCACATCGACTTTCAAACAACAACCATATTCGACCTCTCCCTATAGGTCGATCCCACAATCCATTAAACCATTCGATCACTCTATTCTCTCTCCCCTCTCGAATCGTTTCTTCCCCTTTTTTTCAATAATAGTTTAGGGCCCTTCTCCAACTACTGCATAATTTCCTCCAACCTCTCTATTTCACTAATTGGACCTAGGAAAAACCACATTACCAAAAACTTGTTTTCCAACAAGAATGGGACACATGTCCGCAACAAAACAAGAGCCAAGAATCTAGTCACAAAAAAATCAAACCAACAAATTCCAACCAAAAACAAAAATTAAAAATCAAACTTGCATAGCAAAATAGAGGGGAAATGATGCCCCTGCATCACCTCATTTGATCTCATTTGACATAGGGAAGAAGTTTGGAATGACAAGAAAATGAAAGACAAATGTACCCTAGATGATGGTATAAGGATGCTAGACATTGAGAGGTGATTTCTATGGATGATAAATATCCAAACCTCTCAAATCCTTACATTTAAGCATAACTAAAAAAAGAGAGAATATAATATGCAATAGAAAAATTAAATAGAATTTAAACAAACTACCATTTATTTACTTAAAAATTTATTAAAAAGAAATGTAAAATAAAATAGACAGCTTGACTTATTAAAAATAGCTATAGAAAAACAAGATAAAATGTATGGATTTTAAGTACACACTCCCTAGTAGGTCACCTCCAAAAAGGAAATGGTATTTATTTATCACAAGGAGTTCCACTATGTGCTAAATTACACACTAATATGTACTTGAGTCTAAAAAAGTGATTTTTCAAACTACTATGAACACACTAAAACAATAGAGCAAGGTTTTGTGTCCATACAAGTAGAGATCAAGCTACTATTTGAGCTTTTCCATCTCTAATAACTACTAACACAAGGGTGCAAATAGACTTGAGACTAGAAAAAAATTGTTGGAAACATTTATAAGGTATTGGAAGGAAAATTAGAATGTCAAAGACATGTGGGATTGCTCCTCATTCATTCTTAAACCTTAATTTTCCACCAAACTTAACAATGAAAAAATTGGCACCTATTCAACATGGAAAAACCAACATGATAGATACAAAATTGATATGCCACGAACAAAATTGTCATGTTAGTTGCAAAACTACTAGGTGTTTTCCAAAGTGCTTCATTAAGTGGATCTTCTTAAGACCTTTCTTGCAATTAAAAAACACATTCAAATAGAGGCCATATTAGAAAGCTATAGCCTTTGGAAGGTTGATTATCTACAAAATAGTTGTAGAAATATGATGACAATTACAAAATTGCTAGATATATCAAGACAAAACGACCAACTTTTCTACCATCTAAGACTTTAAAGACCATTCTAATAATTAAAAGAATGATATCACATAGAGTTGAAAGGATAAAGTTATGGTCTCTACAATACAAAATATCATATGCTTGTGAAGTGAATTGAATCAACTTAAGGACCTCAGGTGAAATGACATGAGTGAACACCCAATCTAGCTACTGTCTTAAAAAATTTAACATGAGTGCAAGAAAAAAAACATACAAAAAACAAAAATCATAACATATAATTAGAAGTGACATAAATACAATGATTCAAAATTATGAAATAAAGAAATCATTAGTAGGTCCATAACTATAATATTGCAAGTTAAAGCTAGGACCCACTATAAGTATTGAGCATCATAGAATAGATAATGTAACCTTCTCCATTAGACCACCTAGAAACTATCAATAACTTGTATATAGGGAATAAATAGAAAAATCTCACGGAGCTAGTTAATTATTTATCTAATTAGTAAAAACTTTGAACAATCATCAACAATGTTTCAAATTAAGCAAGAAACTCCACAAACAACAATCTTGAGCTTTTGTTGGAATCTTGGAAGAACATACCATCATAAATTTGAAGATCTAAATTTGATGGTCGCGTGATTATATTTACGTCGAAAGTGTGTCCCTATTTGAGCTATTAGAGCTCAATTTGTCAATCAACGATTTATAAGCACCGAGAGGGCCTGGTTGACAGTGTGGTAAAATGCAACCATAGATTATTTAAAGCAGGTAGATCGAATCATTCCTCGCGTTCATCACCGTTGGTCTGTAACTCCTTGTCAGCGTTGGTCTTCACTTAAGAGTTTGAATGTATACCGATCCTTCATCACCGTTGGTCTATAACTACTTGTCACTGCTGGTCTTCACTTCAGACTTTGAATGTAAACCGATCTTGTTTAATTCATTTTTCATTAGTTATTGTCCATCATTTTTCCTCATTTTTTGTCGATCCGTCGGTTTTCGTTATTCTGAGGTTTTGTTGCCACCGAAATCATCATTCCACTATTTTTCCTCATTTTTCATCGGTCTACCGGTTTACAAGGAAATCAGTTTTGATCTTGACAGTTGTGAATTCAATTATTGTTAGTGAAAAAGCTCGAAAGAAACCGGTGTAAGTGTTTCTAGGGTTTGCGACATATAAGATTTCTTAGATGATCTTCGCAAGATTACTGGCCACTAAAATATATGCGCTCACAACAAAATCAATCCTATCTCCTAAGTAAACCTCCACACGATAAGGCTTTAGAGTATTTTCTCATATTATATATACCTTTTCATGAGCTTAATCTAAGCTAACCAAATAAAATGTACACACATTAGCATAGATAAACTTAGAGTAATTAAAGTGAAAGTATGGAATGGTTAAATCGAATGCAATTTGCCGACTCGTTTAATCTAAAATTGAATGCATATACATTAAATCAACACACAAACTAATCTTGATGCCTACACATTAAACATGAGTGTTTTTCTTTTTTTAAGTAATATTTAATAGTTATATAATTTTTTATATAAAATAAACATATAATTGGATAACAAATATATATAAGTATTTAAATATAATATTTTCTTAAAAATAATTTATATTGAATAAAATATAGTTTTATATTTATTTTATATTTATATTTTATTTATTTTATATTTATATTTTATATAATGTAAAATATTTTTTTATTAAAATTTACGTTGATATATATGTTATTTAATTATATATTTATTTTATATAAAAATATATTATAATTATATTTATTATTTATATTATATAAAATATAAAATATAATATAATATGTAATGAAAACATACAATATATAATTTCGGTGAAGGATAGATGAGATGAAGAGAAAGTAGAAAAAGGAGAGAATAAAAGAGAGAGAGATAAAGAGGGAGGGAGAAAGAGCTAGAGAGGGATAAAGAAGTGGAGAGAGAAAATGGGAAGCAAAGTGAGAGAGGGAAAATAAAGAATGGAAATGAGATGTACAAAGAGAGTGATTAAAAATGAGAGTGATAAAGGAAGAGAGGAAAATAGAGAGGGAGATTGATAAAGATAGGCGAAGAGAGAAAGAGAGCTAATGAGATATAGAGGTAGAGAGATAGACAAAAGATGGAGAGATAAAGAGAAGTGGAGATAGAGAGAGGGGGAAAGAAATAAAGAGGAAGAGGAAGAAAAATAGATATTGAAAGAAAGACAAAGATAGAGGAAGTGAAAAAGAGAGATAGCATAAAAGAGAGGGATATGCAAGGGGGGAGAGGGGGGATAGAGGTACACAAGAGAAGACATAGGAAGAGAATAAAGAGGTAGAGAAAAAAGAGGAGAGAAAATAAAGGATAAAGAGGAAGAGAGAGATTGGAGTGGAGATATATCAAAATTACAATGATTGTGAATTGACAAGAAGAATGCAAAATGTTAAAAATATTATTATCACACGTGTTAGTTTTTCTATTAGTTGATATTTTGATTTACTAAGTGTAACAACAACAACAACAACAACAACAATAACAATAACAATAACAACAACAACAACAACAACAACAACAACAACAACAACAATAATAACAATAATAACAATAACAACAACAACAACAACAACAACAATAATAATAATAATAATAATAATAATAATAATAAAAGATGAACATTAAATCACCTTCAATATGATTGGTTTTTATGCTACTTTGAATTGCTAATTGTAGACCCAAGACAAACAACTGAGCCAAATAAGATTTTTTTTTTAACAGTATGTTGCTTGACTTTGACTTTGACCACTTTTTAATCATTTTTTGTTTAATCCTCTTTTACTTTCATTTTACTTTTCTTTTTTGAATTTCAATTATTCCTCCTCAACTACAGTTTGGGCTCTTAAAAGTTGCATGCCTATTCATCTTTTATCAATGAACATGATAGTAGTAACATAATATTAAACATGAGCCTGTTGGTAATGGAGTTTGATTATCTTCATAATTGGGAGTTTTTGTTTCAATAATGTTTGAATCCCTGTATATTCAAGTTATCAACACAATAGTCTCATATAGTAAAACTTCATAGACATAATTACATTTAGATTTGTTTAAGTTCTTTGTTATTTCTCAACTGTGTCCATTTTATATCCATCTGATTCTAAATTTATCCTACTATGTTGGTAGTTTAAAAAAAAATGTTCATATACTAGATTTTTTTGAGTTTAGTTAAGTGTTAATTTCTAATCTCAAGACTGTCTTATTGCTTTAAAAGTTTCGAGTGTCAATTTCTTATCTCAAAACTACCTGTTGCTTGTTGTTGATAGATCTTGTCTACAATCAAAGATTCGACAACATTGTTCTCATCCAAAGGAAACTATTTAGTACATAGGTATTTAAAAAAAATCTATCTTCATACTCTGTTTTGTGCTCCAATTGTAGAGGTAAATCTATTTTGTACAACACAAATTTACTATTTTTATAAAACAAGCTATAGTGCATCATTCAAAAATACCATAAGATTCCCATCCTTGTCAATCCCACTTGGGCAATGTTAAATTCACACTTATGGAATTGTGACAGAAGCACAACACTATGTAATAATAGAGTTCACACTCTTTAAGAGCTATGGTAATGCTATGTTTTGTGCTCCAATTGTAGAGGTAAATCTTGAATTCTACTTCGAAAAAATTGTAACCTTTCTTCACTTATTTAATATAAGGTAGGTTTTTATTTTATAATATATAACTTGATGATAAAATCTATTTTGTACAACACAAATTTACTATTTTTATAAAACAATCTATAGTGCATCATTCAAACATACGATAAGATTCCCATGCTTGCAAATCCCACTTGGATAGTGTTAAATTAAAACTTATGGAATGGTGATAGAAGCACAACACTATGTAATCACAATTGCCTTCAAAACATAAAGATTACTAAAATGGACCCTCAAGCTTGACCTTTGTGAATGTATATTGGCCCCAACATGCATAATGTGCTCAACTTTTGCATTGTCCTGGTATACAAATAAATGCTATGAAAAATAGAAAATCAATGGTAAATGAAAAATAGATTTAGAAATTTGGAACAAATTTGATGGTCTTTGATTTGAATGGTACACTAAATTGTTTTAAAAGAGAGACAAGATGAGAACACATTGATATAGATAGAAGTAAAAATTTATACTTAGAGTATTAGAGAATTTTTTTTTGAAATTTCATACACGCATATGATTAAAGTAGAAAATAGAAAATTCATAATAACTTGTGGTTGAGAAATTTAGGTTTTAGGTTTTATATTTAAGTAATTAGTGTAATATTTAAATTTATAAATTTTAATTTTCATTTACTTTTGTGTTTATTTTAGGAGAATAGATCAAAAAAACTTGCAATCAATTATTTGCATACCTTAGTAAGATATTTGAAGTTGTACTCATACGAAAGGTTGTATGAACCATTTTGACTTCATAATTACTACTGAAACATTTATTTATTGTTTGAATTCCCTACATTCAGCTTTCCCTCAAGCCAATTGCTTCAAATATCTTCCAACATCGTCATGTCTACATTAACTACAAATGCCCTTTCTGACATCCTTTTAGGCATGCCATATGTAGATCCCTTTCTACAAGTTGTATCTATCAATGGCATTGAACAACCTCACACTACACTTGTCAAGTACTGTATCCAATTTTTGGATGGGACGCACACACATCGTGCATTTCTTCCCACCCAATTCAATGAGCTTGTCATGGAGGAAGCTTTAGTCAAAGGTTCCATTGTCCACCTCAAAGAATACAACTGCAAAAACTTTCATAGATTCACATACGTACATAATTACCATATAGTTTTAAGTTCTTAATGTTTAATCATGTACATTTCATTCACTTTCAAATTGTACTTTCCTTGCAGGGCTATCATAATTCATAGCCTAGAAGTTGTCACAAACAATGCATCAATTATTGGAGCTCCAGTTGCTATTCATCAAGCTACACTCTGTACACCCTCTAGCAACTCTTAGGGGCCAATGACCACCACTCAATCTCCCAATGCTTCACTTTATGAACCATCGAAACAAAACCCCCATTGCAACCTTAATGCCATACCATAATCTTTGGTTCATTCAGGGTCGTGCCCTTGCTAAAAGTCCAATTCATGAGTACAAAAACTCAAGTAATGGTGGGAAAGTCTTTGGGTTCAATTTTGTAGATAAAGCAGAGTCTGAGATACATGTTACTTGCTTTAATTATCTATTAGACAAGTTCTACCATGCCATCGAGACAAATAGTTCTTATGCCATCTCCAATGGCCGCATCAAAGTTAGGAACACAAAATATAGTAGTGACACAAACCCTTATGAAATATTCCTCTACAACTCCTCAACCATAACTCCATTCACATGCATATAATTATCTATACCAACACACAACTACCATATCAAAATCATTGAGTCATTAATGTCATTGCCTATTAATTCCCTTGTAGATGTCATTGGTATTGTTCTATCTATCTCCCCTGCATCAACCATTCGTAAGAGGGATGACACTGAAATAACAAAGTGTACAACTACAATCACTGACATGTCCAGTCGTACCATTGACATCGCACTTTGAAATAGCCATTTCCAAATTGCTTGGAAACAACTAGCTGACCTTCCCCTATAACCAAACCCACCAATTATTTTGATTAAAAGTGGTCGTATAACCACATGGTCTGGAAAGTCTATAGATACTATCTTTCCAACAATCATTCTAATCAATCCCAACTTGGTTGAAGCCTCAACATTATAGACTTGGTATGCCACTATAGGGATTGCCCAACCTTGTATTTCCTTCTCGAAGAGCTAGCTGTCGACCCAAAAATTTGAAAACCCAATTCCTATTTCAAGTATTGTGAAACCAAGCTCTCTTGACAAACAAAATGTGTGTGTTAAAGCCACTATCACAAAGCTCCACTTAGACAACTTCTACTACTTGTCATGCCCTCACATGGTGGAAAGAAAAAAGTGTAAGAAAAAGGTTCTTCATATTACCCCAGGTGCATTTAAATGCCCCAAGTGTTCTTCAGAGATTGCTACATGTGATTTAACCTACATGCTAAAGATGGACTTGCAAAATGGTACAAACCATCTTCTTGATGTTACTATATTTGATGAACCAGCAACAACATTGTTAGGAGTTTGTGCAAAATACTTCTAGCTCCTAAGGGGGATACCAAATTCAAATATAGATTACATTTCTCATAAACATTTGCTATTTATTTATTTGAAACGTTTGTTTTACATAATGTTTGTTTAATCCATTGCTTTAAAAATGTAACATATACTACATACTTCTTCTAATTTGCTAATACCTTTGTAATTACTCACCATATTTTTCTCATTCATTCAAATGCTTACATTCTAATGTTGTACTTCCACTTATATGTACGTTTCATCCACGCATTTCAGGTCATGGCTACAAATGATACTTCTCCTATACAACCACGCCCTTCCATTCCCGTGCATCCAAAACTGTAAGTATCAAACTCATCGTCAATTGTTCATAAATTGGACTTTGTTCAGACAACCGTTCAACATCTCTCTACAATTGTATCCAATAGTTGTGTTGAAATCATTAAAAAACTCAAACTAGCAAGTCAAACAACAAGTTCTATTTAAGATTTGGATGTGGAAATGATTCAGGAAGTAGTGTCAACTTACCAAGCTAGTTGCACAAAACTTGAAGGATTGTGCAATTTCCTAAGGGAGCTTAAATATGATCAACACTATAATAATGAAGCAACACCTACGATAATCCTTTCTTTCCAAATTTACCTTGAAAGCCTGTAGTGCCTATATTAACAATGCATTTGTTTTCATTGTTTCAACTTAAACTTTACTTGTTACTTTAATGCTTCTTTCCATATGAACATTCCTACTCAAGAGACCTTTATGTATCATTTGTTGTCAATTTTGTTTGTTTCAAATATCTATACCAATGGAATTTCTTGTATGCAAAAATTTGATTGTTGTGGAGATTGAAGCCCGATTTTGATCTATCAAGCTCATAAGTTTGTAGTTGTTTCATTGTTGTTATGGGCCTTCATTATTGTATCTTTATTCATCTTTGTAAAAGGGGTTGGGCCCTTTCAAAAAACCTCCATTACCCTTAATAAAAAAAACATAGTTTTAGTGTGTCATTTTCTTTTCAATAGGTTTCAAGTTCCACTTTTCTCTTCAGTGCTTTGTATTGTTTAGAATTATGTAGAAGGATCTAATATTAGACCTTCATTTTTAACAAATGCATATAATTTAATAGGAGATAGATAGAGTATTGAGGGTTAAGATTTGTGAATATATCCTGTTCAACTCAACATATTTAGCAATATATGATTGTAGATCACCATTACACAGATCTATTGTTCTATTTCGAGTTTTTTTCATTTTAATCTACCATGTTGTTAGGCTAATGTTTTGAGTGCAAAATATGTTTGGGGTTTTTAGTTTTTAGTTTGCTAGCCATATTGAGAACCTTTTCCTTCCCGATGTAAGATATCAAAGTTAGGTTATGGGAATTGTTCCTTTTATATTATGTGTGGAATGGTCTTTGTTCTTTCTCATGTCCTAATGGCTAATAGTAAGGACTTAAGAAAAACACAAACGAATCCAAAAAATTAGTTCAGATTTTTGACCACCATCCTACCTCGTCAAAACCTTAAGTGGAATATGTAGGGTGGTTCATGTTGTTCTGCCGTCTATTAGACTTGGGAAAATAAATTATATTTGAACCTGCTACAATTCCTAAAACTTAGGAGCTTTCTGATTAGATATGTGATGTATCTCAATACTATTTGTTCCTTGTTGAATGAATTCCATATTTGAAGCGGTGTTTCCTCTCATGGTTTCATAAAACAGTTGCTCTATTGCCATAAACATCTTGCTAACTCCAACATTTTCTCCTGGTTACGAATAACAACCCTTGAAGGGCTACCTAGTAATTGCATTTGCTTGGAAGTTTCTAAAGCATTTTAAAATATCCATTTTGTGCATATCCTGCAATCATTGCATTCCATGAGATAACCTCTCTTTGAGGCATTCTATCAAACAATTAACGTGCCTTTTCTATGCTTCCACATTTTTCATACTTGTCTACCAACATTTTGCATATATGTCTACCATAATATCTGAAAAAAATCCTATTTCCATGATGATTTGATGGATTTCCATACCCTGTTCCAAAGCTCCCACTTTGGCACAGGCAGGGAGGATACTGGCGAAGGTTGCAAAATTTGGTTTTACACCTGCCAATTGCATTTGCTAAAAAGTTTCTAAAGCTTTTTCAACAAATCCATTTTGTACATATCCTGCAATCATTGGAGTCCATGAAATGATATCTTTTTTCAGGTATTCTGTCAAACAGTTCACATATCTTGTTAATCCTTCCACTTTTTCCATGCATGAAATGATATCATAGCTTTTGTGTTTCTTAGTTTTTTCTCTTTAACGTGTATTGTTTCCCATTTGATTTTATATTCTTATAATTATTCATTTGATGTGGTCTGGCATCTCCTTGAGCCCTACGAAGCTTCATGGATAGGAATGAAGAATATCTGAAGAGGGAAATTGTTTGCAAGGCAAACCTGTATGTTATAGATATTTGGGAAATTGTTGATACATGAAAATGGAGACTATTTGCTTCATACTTTCTAAATATTTGTCAAAATCAGTACTAGTGACCGAGTTTTTTTGGCAAGAAAAACATATAAATTGTTACATATTCCAATTGAGAAGAAATTCTAGCTTCCAAATGATATTATATTCAATGTTAAGGTTGCAGCTTCAACATACATGAAGCAAAGAAAACAGGAAATCAAGAGGCACATAATGCCCTTCAATAGGAAGTGGTATGGTGATACAATCTAATAAGCCATTCAAGTTGCCATTTCTCTTTTGTTTTTAAGCTATACCATATGAAACTTGTTGCCTTTTCTCCCCAAGTATCCATTTCGTACCATATTGAACAATCACTCAACTGTTTGTCATCTCTTTCATTCCACACTCTTGCATTAAAACAATGATCCTCTCAAATAGTTCTATTGACATGGTTAGAAGATCCTTTATGCACCATTCCTTATTTGTCATTTATCTTGAACTCACACTGACATTGCTCAAAAATTGGCTTTATGTTGTTTTTACATTTCTCTATTGAGGATCAAGAACGTCGATGCAGTCTAAAGAGTTTATGCATTTACTTACAGTTTTAATTTTCTCAACTAATGGAACAAAATATTCACATCTCTTCAGAATGACCAATGTATCTTCCCAAATTTAAAGGACAACCTGAGTAAGATACAAATCACTTCTTTCACAGAGGTTTCCTCTTCCATACCATGTTTCTCTTCCCATATATCTCTAACTCTCTCTCTTTCTCTTCCCATATATCTCTATCCCCCCTACTTCTTTCTCCCTTTCTCTATCTCTCCTTATTTCTCTCTCCCTCTCTCTATCTCTATTTACCTATCTCTAATTCTCTCTGTTTGTCTATCTGTTTTTCCCTCTCTCCCTCTCCTCCCCTCTCTATATTTCATTATATCTCTATCTCTCTATCACTCTATCTCACCATCTATATCTTTCTTTCTATCCCTTTCCCTCTTCCTTTATCTTGTCCTCTCCATCTCTCCCTCTTTATCTTTGTATCTCTCTCCGACTTGTCTATTTCTTTCAAGAATACCAATTATTGTTCTCCATGGACTTGTTTCACATTGTGAAATTCTCCAAGTGGGGAATGTGTATGTCTAATGCAACTATAGGAGCTTTGAACTAAACTTTATTCTTCTAAGATGAAGATCTACTATAATGTGCCCTTTTATCTATGAGTTTTATTTTTGCTTGGGAAAATATAAAGTGTTTAATAATTGGTCAGCAAAAATAGAATTTATGTTTTTTAGAAGTCAATAAAATTTCAACTTTTTGTTAGTGAACAACTGTAAATTTATGTTTTGGTGGTGGGAGATGATGTATCTTGTATCTCATAAACTACCTTTGTTGCCCTCAAACAAAATAACTCACATTATAATGTATTAGTTAAATTAAAAATAATGAATAAGATAGTGTCTAATATAAGAAAACATGTTATTGTCTTATAAAATGTAATGTATTTTAACTAACCTTTTCATTCAATAAATAATTTTCTTTTATAAACATCTAAAACAAAGAAATATAATGAAAAAGTTATCATTAGAAAACATTTATTATTATATGTACTAAATATTCATTATTAACTAAAAAAATTATATATAAAGATATTTTGTATTATTTTGTATCAAACACTAAGAGTCATTGATTTGAAATTGGAGATATTTGATATTCAAGTTGATTCATGGAAGGGAAAATCCATGATTGACATTGACTTGTCTATTCCTTTCAAGAATACTAATTATTGTTCTTTGTTGAATTGTTTCACATTGTGAAATTCTCCAAATGGGGAATGTGTATGTCTAATGCAACTATAAGAACTTTGAACTAAAGGGGGTACATCAATTCAAGTCATTTTTATATTTAATTTATTATTTTAATGTATTCATTTGATATAATACATAAAAAAAGATAAAAGATATAATATTTTTTCTTTTCATTCAACAAGCTCCATAAAAAAAAATTAAAAAAATTATTTGAATTCAAATACTGAACATTATGTTGATTGTAATTTTTTAAAAGTTTGTTTTACATTTTATCGTAAAAAACAATAAAATTAAAAAACATTGTATCACCAAAAAAAATAAAAAAATAAAAACATATTGTCAAATTTTACATAAGATTATGATGAAAATATGCCTTACTATTTAATTGGCAACTTCGAATGGATAACCGTCATAAATAATTACTTGACAAACAGGGGCGACCGTCAAATTTAGGGCTTCATATTGTGTCTAAAGTCAACCAAGAACGGCTATGATACCAGAGACCAGCTCCCGGCACTCCTGAATTGATTGACAAAAAAATTCGCACAGAGTAATGACGCTGGAATTGGTCTGCAGAGTAGCGAGTAAACCAGGCATAACACTAGTTTTAATGGCATGTGGTACGCTCGTCTATTACCACTGCGCCATTCTTCATACCACCCTGGTTTCCCTCATTTGTGATGTCCTGCTCGTAATTCTCTGCTCCTTTGCAGTCTTAGGATTGATGTTCCGCCACCTGAGTGTATCGTGAGTCTTAACTATTTTTAATTTAATGAAGTCCTTCAATATGGTAATGGTGATTTTGGATGTGGGTCTTTCTGTTATTCTTGATTAATGTTTCTTGTTTTGATCTATAGGGTTCCGGTGGACCCTCTGGAGTGGCAGGTTTCTCAAGAAACTGCTAACGGTATTGCGGAATTCATGGCAAACACTATCGGAGCTGCAGCTTCTGTTTTCCGAGTGGCTGCCAGTGGCCGTGATAACAAGCTCTTTTTCAAGGTCCCTGCACTTCACAGTTTTCTTTTTCCATTTTTTTGAGTTCAATTGTATTCTCAGTCTAGCAGAAATGACTAACGCAAATATTCTCAGGCTGTTTAGAAGAAATTACGAACGCAAATATTCTTAGCTGTTTTAGAAATCCACTTTATTTGTTTCCGCAACAATTAAATTCAAAGTTCAGGTTCCCATTTAGAAGTAAAATGATTATGATTATGCCCACAACTATCTTTAGAATCATCAATATTACAGCTGTAATTTAAGACATTTTTATTAGAAATTGCCCTATATTTCTTACTCTCTGTTGTAAGAGCTTCATTAACAAGTGAATCTGTTTGAGCATTATATTGCTTCAGTTTAAGGGGTTGTTTCAGAAGGATAATTAACTTTCATCTGTTCCTTCCAAATTAGCCAAGTTTGGGAACCTATGGGGTTAATTGGATGCTCTCTCTTGAGCACCACAGCATGGTTCCATGCAGCTGGCCCACTGCTCACCTTTTGAAGGCTGGGGTGGCCCTATGTAATTTTTCAACAAGCACAGTGCATAATTTGGAATCTTCTCTTAGAATATTGAAGTAGTTACAGTTGGGGATTTGAAACTAAAACTCTAAATGGAGATGGGGTGGCAAAATTATGCAACCACTGCTTGTAGTCGGCCGTATTATAAATAAATAAGTCATAGTCGGCCAAACAAATAATATATGAAATAAATAATACTTGAGCACAGTTTAGATTATTATGAGTTGTCATTGGGAACTAATCCTGACAGTTGGGTAGCTGTAGGAGTTGTTGGTGATGGTTGGTATCTCAACCAACATCAGCCAATTATATAATGGATCATCTCATTGTAGTCGGGACGGGACTTTATGCTATTGTGATGTACTTGCTGAGATAATTGATGAATGAATGCAATATCTTATTCTGTGCAATTGTCGTCTAATGTTATGCTCTGTTATTGTTGCTGTAAATTCTAGTTTACTCCATGTTCCTTTGCAAACCACTTAGCGAGTAAACACTGCTCAACCAGAATTTTTCACATGGCTACACATTTTGTCTTCCTTCTCTTCTTACTTTCCCCTTTAAATTTTACCTCCAAAATTTAATAATTACAAAAACATCATAGTTTGTCAATACTTGAAACTCCTTGAATTTTTGTTGCCATCCCGAAGCTCATCTTGAGAGAATTTTAGGTAAATATTAAAGCTATGGGAAAAAAGGTTTCTAAATATAATTGGTAAACTATACGCTATTGAATCTTTGCTTGTAAAAAACTATTTTTGTATTTTTTATTTTTACTAGTTTAAAGCAACTTTGATTTCAAATCTTGAAAGAAAAGCAATCCTATGTTGGAAGAATTGTGGTTTATTTAGAGAGATTTGACGGTCTGCTTGATTTTATAACAGAGAGCTTAACTAATCTAAGTTAGGACAAGAAGGACACTTCAAAAAGGATGAAAACAGTATACAAAGGTTGCGATGCTTACCAACTTCACTATGGAAGTATTAAACAGTATACAAAGGTTGCGATGTTACCAGCTTCATTGTGGAAGTATTAGACTAAAAGGTAAACAAGGCATTTGGGAAAACATGGTAGAGAAAAGAGAGAGTTGTCATGACAAAGCTTGTGACACCATAGAATGTATGTGAATGGCCTAGGGCAAAGAGAGGGATCAATAAGTTGTTACCAATGTGATGGCAATTATGGTCCCAAGTCACGAGAATGCTCAACAAACCTAAATACCAATGGAAGGAGGGTAACACAAAGCAACACATTACAAGTTAAGTGCAAGGAGTCTGAACAATAAGACAAAGCACATGCAGTAAAAGATGAAGATAGTATTATGCTTCAGAAAAATAACCATGGCTATGAAAGAACATTTTCATACAAATTCAAATTAAGAGATAAGCTATGTACCTAAGTGATCAAATTAGGTACCCATAAAAATCTAGTTAGTTCTTATGTTGTCTTGTAGATGATCCTGCCCACCTAAAAGCTTGCATCCTAATCTATATAAGTTATTTGGGTGCAAGATGTGAATGGAGTATAAGTATTTTATTGTTTGGGTATGCACCTTTCCAAGGAAAACTTGCACTATTCACAATCGAATTTGCACTTCTCAATACACATGGATTGCAACGCGTGAATTTCACACATGCAAACAGCACTGCAGACTTTGCATCTCATGCAAAGAACACTATGAATCATGCTGATAGTGTTGATGTTGTAGCAGCGGGTGATATCCTTCACTCGAATTTAAATAATAAATGATAAATAAATAATTCCAAGGCAAGTCGGACTTGCTATATATATTAATTTATTTTATGAAGCCGGCCCAAAATAAAAAGCACCTTGTTTTGTGAAAGAGGCCAACCCTACATGAAGAGACGCCTTGATTTGTATATATACAACGCAATGATCATTCAGAAATAAAATCGCACTTCAAGGAGGAGTTCGCACTTTTGCAGCAGATCAACTGATTGCATCAAGCAGATCGATATCAAGGAGAAATCATATTGTTTGTATATTCGCATCTAGGAAGAGTTGCTATCCTTCATTAAATCAGATCGGCCTTGTGTTTCGGCCAAGTTGTAAAGCAGATTTCTGCTCTCTTCATTAAATATAGAAGAGATATATTTTGGCTGGGTTTTTCTCTCTTGAGGAGGGTTTTCCCAGGGTATTTGTTGTGTTCTATTGTTCATCATTTTGTATTTCTGTTTATCTTCATTTCTGGTCTAAAACTAACATGGTATCAGAGCGGGTTTAAGCAAGATCAGATCGGATTTGTTTAAGTAGAGAAGTCTTCTCCTTATCTAGGGCAGTCTATCTAAGTATCGATGATGGTGAACGGAGTCAAGGTTGAATATAGGCTTGATGGTGCATCAAATTTCACCTCTTGGAAATTCAGAGTTCTTATTGCACTAGAAGAAAAATGATCTTTTAGACTTCGTGGAGAATGAGGTGCCCGAGCCATCCGATGATGTTGAGAAAACTCAATGGAAGAAGAATGTCACGAAGGCTAGGAAGATATTGATAGACTCTGTGAAGGATCATCTAGTGCCAATTATCTCCAAGATGAAGACAACTATGTTTGAGACTCTACAAGGATTGTATGAGATCAACAATACCAACAGAGCTCTTGCCTTAAGACAACAACTCCATCATATAAAAATGGCTAAAGGAGATTCAGTCATCTCCTTCTTCATGAAGATTACTGAGTTGAGAGATCAACTATGCGCCATTGGAGATAGAGTTGAAGATAGAGACCTGGTTATGTTGGCACTGAATGGTCTTCCTCAATCTTGGTAGCCCTTTATCCAAAGCATTAGTGGGAGATCTAAGCTGCCCAAGTTTGATCGTCTTCGAGCTGATTGCATTCAAGAGGAATCCAGATTGGTAGCAAGAGGAAATGGGCGAAGCTCTCATAATGAAGATAATCATGTCCTTGCTGCTCAAACTTCTAGAAGGAGAGGAAGAGAAGGGAGAAAAGGAAATTTCAAGAGGAATAGAGACAGAAAATCAAATTCTGTTCCTGAACCAAAGAAGAAGAAGGATCTCTCTCACATTCAATGTTTCAAGTGTGACAAGTATGGTCACTATGCTTGAGATTGCATATCAAAACCTAAGCAACATGCTTCTATTGCAGATGTTGATGATGTGTCACCTCGAAAGGAATCTAGAGACAACTCAGGGGGATTTCTATTCATCTCCGCTCTTTCAAGCAATGCTCCAACCGACAGTGACACTTGGTTGATTGACAGTGGTGCTTCACGACACATTACGGGATATCGAGAGCATCTTTTAGACTTGGTAGAAAGAGAAACCAACTTACAAGTGATAATCAAAGATGATGCTTGTTACTCCGTAAAAGGAGCTGGAACCACCTCTCTTCATCTAGATTCTGGCATCCCTCTTCATTTGAGTGATGTTTTGTTTGTACTAGGAATTAAAAGAAATCTTGTTTCCAATTCAGCATTAGAGGACAAAGGGTACCAGGTTGCTTTTTCTGAAGGGAAAGTTCTTGCTTGGCCTAAGAACTCTAGTATCAAAACAACTCGTGTGATTGGTGTCCATCAAGAGAGCCTATATAGACTTTCAATTCGTCCAGTTCAAGCATTATTGCATGACTCTACTAGTTCGAGTGAGCTATGTTACAAGAGACTTGCTCACTTACACTTTAGAGCTCTTCCATCTCTATGGAGAATATGGTTACTGGTCTACTGAAGCTTAGTCAAGAGCACGATGGCATTTGCAGAGGATGTGCTATGGGTAAGAATATCAAGGGTCCCTTTCATAGTAATGATAGTAGATCAAAAGGAATTTTAGATCTTGTTCATTTTGATTTATGTGGTCCAATGTCTGTGGCATCTTTGAGTGGATTTTGGTATTATGTAATTTTCATTGATGATTACTCTCGGAAGACTTGGATTTACTTTTTGAAATCTAAGGAGTCTGAAGAAGTACTTGATAGATTCAAAGAATTCGAGGCTCAAGTTGAAAACATGTTCGGGAAAAGAATTAAGGTTCTGAGATCTGATAATGGAGGAGAATACACTTCTGAAGGCTTTTGTAATTTCTGCATTGAGGTAGGGATCAAGATGGAGTTATGTGTTCCGTACAACCCTTAGCAAAATGGAGTTGCCGAAAGAAAGAATAGATCCATAGTTGAGGCAGCCAAAGCTATGATTCATGATCAAGATTTATAGACTTTCCTTTGGGCAAAAGCTTCTAGAACCGTCGTGTATGTTCAGAACCATAGCCCTCATCGAATATTGGGAAACATGACTCCTGAAGAGGCCTTCACAAGTGTGAAACCTGAGGTTAGTCATTTAAGAATTTTTGGTTGTCCTGTTTATATTCATGTGCCTAAGGATAAAAGATCTAAGCTAGAACCTTCAGGCAAGAAAGGAATATTTGTGGGTTACAGTGAGTCTTCTAAGGCCTACAGGATCTACATTCTAGGGCAGAAACAGATTGAGATCAGCAGGGATGTCTCTTTCGAAGAGGAAGTAGCCTTCAAAATATCTAAAGGGTCTTACATGGAGATAGACAGTGAAGAGAAGGAGACTACTCAAGATATGGACATATCTCTTGATCATACTCCTGAGATTCAAAGGGAGTCTAATGAACCAAAAGAGACTATTGATCCAATTGATCCCATAGAACCAACTGATGGGCCAAGAGATATTGCTTTAGGTCAAAAGGGACCTTTACGGGCTAGAAAAACTATGCAAGAGGCAGAACAGTATGCAACTCCTCGAGGCACCTTTAGGGAAAGCAAGAGACCGCAGAAGTTTCTAGGTTATGTGGCATTGATGAGTCACATCATTGAATCTAAGCCTTTCGGTTTTGAGGAGGCATCCAACCAACAGGTATGGAAAGATGCAATGATAGAAGAATATTAGTCTATCATCGAGAATGATGTATGGGATGTTGTTCCGAGACTTGAAGGGAAATCAATTGTATCCTCCAAGTGGCTCTACAAAATCAAGCATGCAGCTGATGGTAGTATTGAAAAGCACAAGGCGAGATTTGTGGCAAGAGGATTCTCTTAGAAGGAGGGAATAGATTACAAGGAGACATTTGCTCCTGTTGCTTGATACACTTCTATCCGAACAATTATTGCTATTGCATCTGCTAAAGGCTGGAAGTTACATCAAATGGACGTAAAGACTGCATTTCTTAATGGTGTGATTGAAGTAGAAGTGTACATTGAGCAGCCAGATGGTTTTGTGATTCATGGGAAAGAGTCTAATGTATGCAGATTGAAGAAGGCATTGTACGGCCTTAAGCAAGCACCTCGTGCATGGCATGAAAGGATTGATAGATATTTGATGAGCTTGGGATTCTCCAAGAATGATGCAAATTCCAATCTTTACTTCAAGGTAGTTGATGGCGAGGCTTTGATATTGGTTCTTTATGTTGATGATTTATTTCTCATTGGAGCAAAGTATCTCATTGTCAAATGCAAGAAAGAGTTAGCCTCCGAGTTTGAGATGAAGGATCTTGGTCTCATGCATTATTTCCTGGGACTGGAGGTGTGTCAAAGACCTGATGAGATTATTCTAAGTCAAGGAAAATACACTATAGACATCTTGAAGAGATTTGGGATGATGGACTGCAAGTCCATGTCTACACCTATGGAGACAAATTTGAAAAAGTTGAATGACTCTGCAGTTGGTTCAGATTTGGTAGATCCCACCATGTACAGACAATTGATTGGATCAATGATGTATCTAGTCAATACTAGACCAGACATTTGTTATGCGGTGAGCGCTCTCAGTCAGTTCATGTGTGAGCCAAGACAAATTCATCTAGTTGCGGCAAAACATATTCTGGGATACTTGTGTGGCACTATGGGATATGGCTTGAGATATACTTCTGGTGAAGATCTGAAGTTACAAGGCTATATTGATTCTGATTGGGCCGGGAGTGTAACTAATAGGAAGAGCACCTCTAGATGTTGCTTCAGTTTGGGGTCTGCCATGATTTCTTGGTGTAGTAGGAAGCAGACTTTTGTGGCACTAAGCACTGCAGAGGCTGAATATATTGCAGCATTTGTAGCAACTCGAGAAGCAGTGTGGCTCCGAAAGCTCCTTGTAGGATTGTTTGGTCAAACATTGGAGCTGACTGTTATTCATTGTGATAATCAAAGCTGTGTGAAGCTCTCTGTAAATCCAATGTTTCATGATAGGACAAAACATGTGGAGATCAAGTATCATTACATCAAAGATATGGTGCTGAGGAAAGCAATTCAACTCAAGTACATTTGCACTGATGATCAGATGACTGATATTCTCACCAAGCCCCTTGCCAGAGTGAAGTTTGCATATTTTTGGGACAAGCTTGGAGTTGTGGAGAATGTCGCTCTTGCTGAGAGGGAGACTCTGCCTCAATGATCTTTGCTATAATGCATATTTCTTTGAGACAGAGAAATATGAGGTGAAAGCCCTCGTCCATCTCTGAGACAGAGATGTGGTTCTTTCCACGCATGGGAGTAGCCATAGTGGACGTCATGTTGAAAGACTCCATGACAACAACACGTTGAGAGACTCCGTGATGCACCCCTTGTACTTGTGTTTTTCCACACATGGGAGTAGCCATGGTGGACGTCATGTTGAGTGACTCCATGACGACATCACAATGAGAGATTTTGTGATGGGCACTTGTGTACATGTTTCCTTTCCACACATGGGAGTAGCCATGGTGGACGTCATGTTGAGTGACTCCATGACGATATCATGTTGAGAGACTCTGTGATGAACTCTTTTCCACAAATGGGTGTAGTCATTGTGGGTGTCATGTTGAGAGACTCCATGACATAGATATCTGGAAGGATACCTCCCTAGCTAAGAGGGAGTGTTGATGTTGTAGCGGCAGGTAATATCCTTCACTCGAATTAAAATAATAAATGATAAATAAATAATTCCAAGGCAAGTCGGACTTGCTATATATATTAATTTATTTTATGAGGCCGACCCAAAATAAAAAGTCACCTTGTTTTGTGAAAGAGGCCAACCCTACATGAAGAGACGCCTTGATTTATATATATACAAGGCAATGATCATTCATTTTGATCATTCAGTTATTCAGAAATAAAATCACACTTCAAGGAGGAGTTCGCACTTTTGCAGCAGATCAACTGATTGCATCAAGCAGATTGATATCAAGGAGAAATCATATCGTTTGTATATTCGCATCTAGGAAGAGGTGCTATCCTTCATTAAATCAGATTGGCCTTGTGTTTGGGCCAAGTTGTAAAGCAGAGTTCTTCTCTCTTCATTAAATATATAAGAGATATATTTTGGCTAGGTTTTTCTCCCTCGAGAAGGAGGGTTTTCCCAGGGTATTTGTTGTGTTCTATTGTTCATCATTTTGTATTTCTTCTTATCTTCATTTCTGGTCTAAAACTAACAGATAGCATGTCTATCTCTACAAGCACTTCTCAAAAAGCCACATCATTGATGGGCTTAAGTCATCCAACCATACTTCACCTTCTTGATTTGGCAACTACCAATGAAATTGAATCATTTGGAATGCCAACAGTCTTTGCAATTGACTATTCTTGCAAATTGATTGTAATTAAATTTTCCCTCATCTCCATGATTATTATCATTGAGAGCCTACAAATGCAAATACACAAACATACCACTTGTGTAACACATTCTCAATATATCCCTCTTAGCATTCTATTTGGGAGGGAAAAAGAGTTTGGTCTCTAAGTCCAGCATTATACTCTTATGTATCATATCCTTTTCAAGATGAATAGAAGAGCTTTATTTTGCTATCTATCATCTCTATTCAATTTATAATGGTGCTTCCATTTTTGTTTCTTCATTTCCATTGCTATTTTTACATAGTTTGCAAATTAAGGAGACTCATCTCTTAGTTTGTGGATTTGTAGTTACAAGACTTGGACTTGGCAAGCTGACTTTTGACTTAGACTCAAACTCGGCACTCAAGCTTGGCTAATATTAGGCAAATTGAAAAAGCTATGAAATATATAGATTTTAAAGGATTTAAAGCTTTTATTATGCACCCTTCAATGAATTAGCTTTAAAGACATAGTAAACTAATAAAATAAAAGCTACTTTAATCACATACACAAGTATACATTGAACAAATGAATACAAAAGTGGATTTGAGTTGAAGGAAGCAACATTTTAAAAAAAATTTAAATATTGTCAAGTGTTTTAGGAATACAAAACTCATGGATTATGAAATCCATGACCTCAAAATAAAATATCAAAACTAGAAGTATAATTATGGTTGAGAGGAGCTTGCATCATTTGACCCAACAGTTGTAGCCATATGGCAATTCTTGTGTGGGTGTCCTCAATTATGATGCATCCATGATATTTTCCTATGTAGTAGTGACACCAACATCCGAGGGGCCTACTTGTGCTCTAGAATCCTCCATTGTAGCTAGTACCTTTGCCTCAAGATCAACTTGATCAACCCATGCAAGGTCCTCCTCAATGAAGATAAGATCCTCAACCTTGGTGATCCAATTTGATTGTGGATCAACCTCCTCTAATGTGACGGGAGATAAGTTAGAGCCCAAGATGTGCTTGTGATGGAGGTGAAGGTTGTAATGAACATAGACAAGATTATTCAACCTTTGCATTGACAATCTATTGTGCTTCATGGAGTGTATATGTTCAAATATATTCCAATTGTACTCACATCTTAAAGCACTACATGGTTGGCTCAAGACATAAATGATAAGCCTCTAAAGATATGGCACCTTAGCACCAAACATCTCTCACAATGCATCTAAAATGAAGAAAGAAAACAACAAAGTCAATTTCATTGTTCGACTTCAAGTTTCAACATTAACGTAAAAAATGTAAAATATTTAAACTTAAAGTATGCCCGTGATAGATTTTTATTTGGCCGCAATGTGAGTTGCCTTACGTATATCTCACATAAAGAGGTCCTCAAGCAATGCCACCTCAACTCCAAAAATATTATGCTGATCCACATAAAACCAAGTAGGATCCTAGGGTCCCACGTCCATCTCAGGAAGGACCCACCATGCCGATGCTGCACCACTCTGATCACATCAGTGAAACCATTGTGCCAAATTTGCACTATCCTCCCTTGTAACCCCAAAATGTTACCATCAACGAGACTCAATCTGAAATACCTCACACAACCATGAAGACTTCTGAAAACTATATATGTTCCAACTCCAAGGGTCTCATAATGATAAACCAAAATAAGAAGAGGTTCACTGTCCCAATCATAAATACAAGAGAATGTATAAGAATAGCCACCGGTTAGAACTTGACCACTATCCAAACACGGATTTTGATTGCCTCAACTTGACATTCTTCTCATCTAAGACCATAAATCAGCCCTGCTAGGAGACTGCAAAGTCTGAAAACGAGTACACCAGTTGCCCACCAAGTCTGAAATGGTTGACTTGAGATATGATTTTAGGAAAATCAGCACCCAAGAAGATGAACAGCCACTGCAACACTGAAAATCATCATCCAAAATAATACATCTGCTCATGTCCAAGGCTGGAAAAATTCTCTCTAGAGACTCCAACACCACATAGAGCCATCCTTTGCTCAAAATATCTCTCCAATCCATTAGTGGGAAAGTTAATGGACTCATAAGGTGGCTGCAATGAGAGAGGACAAGAACAATTTGCTCATGCATAAAATCTTGGGCATGGGAAACCTCTCCCAAAGTGAGACCACCATGCTTTTGTTGTGACACTCTGTTGATCATGTGCGCCTCATCAAAAAGCATCTTCTCCCAAAAAAAGTCTCTCATGCAAAACACCAAGGAGCCATAAACAATTCGCTCCCCCATGGCATACCTTATTACTCCCATCATAAACTATCCTCCTGCTTCCTACAGAAGAATATGACTATTTTAGCCTTTGTTGCAAGTCAATCACGAGAGCATCACCATCTAAGGAGCTAAGAGCAATTGGTGTCTCCATACTTCGTCCTAAAGAAGGATAAGCATATGTCAAAACAACTGCTAATTTGAGAATTAGATCGTCAAGTGGGTGAAAATCATGTTTAGGCCCTTGTCTTTCCACTCCCTTAGGCCAAATAAGCTTTGAACTTGCATTATCTACTGCTGTTCTAAAAATTCCAGTAAGCTGAAAATCACTTCTTGGAAACTCCTCAAGGTTAGGCATAATGTAGCCTCCATGTTTCAACATATCCTGTGTGGACACTTCATCTTCAACCTCACTGATGCATTCATTATCAAGCAGCCTCAAAAGTTTACCAATCACCAAGTGTAACACGTCCTCATGGTTTGATTTCAAATCATCAAAAAGCAGAAAACCACACTTTGTCTCATGCTTGGAAACTTCATCAGATGCTTCATCCTCCATCGCAAAGACTGGATTATCATAAATTGACTCAACACCCACTTCAAAGTGAAGATTGTCAAGAATTTGGAAGTCATCCCTTTCCTCTTGCTCAACTCCATCTCATTGATCCAAATTTGCACATGCAACTTCTGATTTTCTTGTGAAGCTTTCTAGATCAAACTCCTCTCAAAGACTATCAAGCTCACCAATTACTTGTTTGATTTCTTTTGCTCTTTGTTCATTCTCTTGCTCCCTGAAAAGTTTGAAATCAGCAAGTGTAATGTCCCCTTTTTGGGATAACCCTAAATTTGCCCTAATTTATCAATTCCAAGTGATTACCTTGGTTTTGGGGGTGTTTATAGAACAGGTAGGTTCCTACAAAACAGAGTTAGAGAATATTTACAAGACAATATTAAGTATGCATGTAAGGAAATCAAAGAGAACGTGGTTAGGGATACAACTACCTGTTGACCTGCAAATATGTTAGTAGACATTTATAAAATAAGACAACATCATTTATAAGCATATTGAATCTTCTTAGGATTTTCCTAATTCATTCTTTCTTGAGTATGATAGTTTGATAGGGTGCTCAAGAAACCCTCTACCCTAGGCCCAAGAGCAGTACACCCCTCTTGGCCCCATGTGTGCCTAGTGAGGTGTTCTACCGCCATTCCCCTGTACCAGAACCATCATTGCTCAATCATATTGAGAGGTTGAGGGTGTAGCTACAGTAGGGTGTGCTGGATAGTTATTTCCTCTAAGCCCAAGAGCAGTACACCCCTTTTGGCCCATGTGGCCCTTGCCATCCATATGGGTGGTGTACTTAGAGGGTGACCCACACGCTGTTTCCCCTTCAGTAGGCCCTCAATCTCCCCTATCATGGCTAATTGTTTATAGTTAGAAAATATAAATATCAGTTCCTAATGTAAGCACAAATCAATGACATAATATTGATATTATTCCATAATATAAATACACAAGTTATGATCTTGGCCATTAAATCAATGATATAATATGAATAGTATATTTTGTTTATTGCATGTTAAATTGATTAACACAGACCTATTATTTATATTCAACAAATAAATGCTAACTCAAAATTATCTTGATGCACAGCCTATTATTATCCTGACCAACAGACATTGGTTTCTTTGCAATTTATTGTATACACCATATTTGAATGCATAAATCATTTATCTGCAGACTGAAATAGATTTATCTAATATTATGTGCAGACTTACCTTGTGCGGCGGCTGTTGTAGATTATTTCCTTGGCTGCTGCTGTGGCTTATTTTCCTTTTCGTTTGTCGATGCCTTTCCTTCTTGCATCGCCCTTCCTTTATAGCCATTGAAGAGTCTCTTGGATGTGACCCTTGATGCAAGCAATGCTTGATTTCTTGGAATCGATTCATTATTTGGTCGGCTCCCTGACTTGTCACTAATTCATGGCTTGTTTATTTCTTTTTAGTTTGGTATTTGTGTTTTGTATTATATTTTATTTTATCTCTTTTCTTTTTTATTTTATTTTATGTGTTGTGTGAAATCATATCAATTACTTTATTATATAAGTTATTGATTTTAAGAGAATGGCTATTGGATTGTTAATATTACAATAATAATTAGAATTATAGCAATTTCCCATACTGAGATTTTAATTATTGTTTGTATTTTGATACATTTGGGGTATATATTTTCAAGGGACATGACAACAAGCTGATCTTTTGCATCCTTTAGTTCCATCTAGGTATCTTCTAATATATCCTTTGTTGATTCGAGCTCAAGAGTAAGCTCATCAACCTTTCTCTCCTTTTCTTGGAATGCTCCAATGGTCTTCTTTGCAATTTCAAAGGCATAATCTCAATCTCTAATCAAGTGTAAGTATTCTGATTTCATGGTCTCCATAGAGTCTTTGATAATTTGCAGCTTAGGGAGAGTGACTCTATCCCTAACTTTTTTCTGTTTCTCATCCACTTGAGCCTTCCAATAGAGTTTTTCGATCAAACTATGTGTGCGGTCAAATCTAGATAGAGCTTGTACTTCATTTTCAATTGACACCATGAATTGACCTTCCCACTCATAAGTAAGCAAAGAGGGTGAACTGCCGATAGGCTGCAAGTAAAAATCAGAACTTTCATTCTTGTCAACAGTGACCCTTTGGCTGTCCCAAGACTCTTGTCCCTCATCACCCATTTGATGACATTGCTCAACATCAGGATGAGAATCAAAATCAACAAATTCTCTAAACCTTTGCTTATAATCAGCTCCATGCATTATTAAATCAGATTTATGTTCAAGAACACCTTTAAACTCTTGATTATCAGGAGCCCTATGGTCTTCTAACTCTACTTCTTCCTCACTGTCACTTGGATCAAAGGTTAAGGGAGACCCCAACTCAATCAAAGAGTCACTATTGATCGCTGTTCTGGAAATTTCAGTAGCAGCAAACTCTTCCTTAGTGGCTGCAACCATCTCAAAGAGGTCATTATGGAGCTTTGCCGTACAAGCTTCTTCTTCAAAGACATCGTCTTCTCCAATGGGAACCTCATTGCTTACATTTTTTTCTGAATTTTGAACATCATCTGGGTCAAAGGCATACTTAGGTGCCATCACACCCGGATCCCAAGTGCTAAAGGGCTGATTGTTCTGATCAAAAGAAATGTGCTCACAGTACTTCTCTTGGGGTGTTATCTCTTTAAAGAAGTCACTTCTCAACTCACTATTACTGATATCATCGTAAGTATCTCTCTCCAAAGCCTTAGTCTGGTAATCAAACCCAAATCCACCCATGTCATTATCATTGTAATGAGTTAAAGAATCATCAATGTTGGCTGTTTTGAAAACTCTATCCTTTTTGCCTTCAATGAACCCATCATTTGTAGGTATATTACTGATCTCATCATTAGTAGTCACATGCATACCTAAGAGGTCTTCTTGGTTACTTGTCATAAATTCTTCATGTAATAATTCCTGAGAAGTTGGGTTAGCAATAAGAGGAGAATTATCCATCATCAAATCTTCAACATGATCAGGTACGAACATATCTGAATCATCACAAACATCATCACTATGATAATGGTCATAAGTTGATTCAATGACACCACCAAAATTGCCCTCAACATTCTCTTCGTTAGTGAACTCACCACACACCATAGCTCTACTAAAACCTTTTTTGAATTCACTAGTCTTAGAACCATCATTGGATGAATCCGAATTAGGATTCAAGACTGCTGATTCGTTCCTTTTGCCAAACCGATCTTCATCATTAACAATCACATGCAAGTCTAAGGGATTGTTTTGGGGCTCTACCACACACTCCTCATAAGTCAAGGTATCTTCTTCAAACTCACGGTCATTTTGATGTGATATGTGCACCTTACTTGTGCCATCTTCAAAGCTTGTTGACTGATTTTTATCTCCCACGCGCTTACTTGTGGGCTGCAAACCACAAACAAGCACTTCTTCTTTCTCTAACCCTTCATCAACGGTAAGTTTTGATTCTTCTTTCAACGTTCTTCTGATGAACTTGACCACACCCAATTTTCCAGGTTCCATTATCACAACACAATTCGAGGAGTCAAAAGAAATTGTGTTTTTAAATCCATCTGTCATGCCTTGATATTCTTCAAATATTTGTGAAGTCTTTTGCTCATACTACCTCTTGGTTTGTCCTACAACTCTACTAAAATCCATTGTGAGAACTCTAAATTTTACTGTTCTCCTAACAGGCTAGCAAGAACTTTGGCTCTGATACCGCTCTAATATCCCCCTTAGTTTTTCCCCCAAATTTTAGCACACAACACTTCACTTGTTAACGTTAGCCCAAGAAAGAAGACAAGTTGAAAGCAACCCTTCACTTTCTAATCACCCACATCCCGGAGTGGGCAAGGTGAGAGCATATGGTGTAAGGGGATCTGTTAGCAATAAATTGAAATGCTGGAAGTACAAATGATATTGGCGGCAAGCCGACCAATATAGAAAATAGAAATGCTTAGGCGGCAAGCCAGCCTCTTCCACTTTGGAGCGGGCTACAAGGAAAGTAAATGGAAATGTAAAATGCTTAGGCGGCAAGCTAGCTTCTTCCACTTTTCAACGGGTAACAAAATAGAAAGCAACTAGGCGGCAAGCCAACCTCTTCCACTTTTCAATGGGAATGAAAACACAATAACAGAAATGAAGGAGTTGATCAGTACTACTGAAAGCAGCGTTACAATATTGAGTCTTTTACATAAGATCTTGAGATAACTTACAAATATGAAGGCCTTAGAGTTAGACAATCATCTCCATGATAAGTACATAGATAAGCATCAATGAAATAAGACGAAATACTGAAAATACCAGGTCTGGTATAAAATGGCAGCGTTCTGATTTTCTGATCAGCAAGCCTGGAAATCACCAAAAACATTCGTAACTCCCTCAAAACTCCTCCAAATGACCTCAAATTGAAGGCGAATGATGCCTAGAGGCTAGGCGTCCAAGTTCAAGCAGCAAAACTCCTCCAAATAACTTTTTTTATTTCTGCATGCTTCCCAATGCAGCAATGACTAAAGGGCACAACTCCCAAGGAGGGCGACCAGCAACCATAAATCAGATTCTCCTTCTAAAATTGCAAGATTTTAGGCAAAGGGGCGCCCAGATACCAAGAACAAGATGAGCCAATACCCACAAAAATCCTTCAAGTCTTCAAAACGGTACGAGCATAAACGTGGGACAGCTAGGTATGAATAAGCATTGCAAAAATCCTCCAAACAGTGAAGAACACACCAAAATGTCTCTAAAAGACATCAAAGCCACACCAAACTGAAAACACCAATGTAGCCATCACCATTGAAGCTCTATCTGCGACCTCTAAGTGAATAAGTAGTCACTGATTAGCTAGGAGTTGTCTTTCAAACTCAAAACTGATAAAGAAACTAGGAGGCATCTCAACCTCAAAGCAAGAGTTTGAATAAAATTTAGCAACACTTCGTTATGAAAGGATAATCGATACCAAATGAAGAGGCAAGGCAGTGTATATATAGATTTCCAAACCCAAAAATTTAAATTTGCTTTTCCCTCCAAAAGGGATGCCACATTTGGAGCAATATTATTTTCATAAAATCACTTTATCCCTCATACTTGGGCGTCCAACTTGAAAAAGCATAAATTAAACCTTAGAAATGTATTTATCTCCAATTTAGACATCCAAACCCATGAAGTCCACTTTTAAGAACAACTTAAGTTATGTTGCCTAGGCATGGGGTCCAAAAGCAACTTAAAAATATAACATAACTTAAATTATTAAACTTTCCTTTTCGAGCTCCAAGAATGTTGGAGAAGCCATTGTTAAAACAAAACTGCCTCATTGCTAGAATTAGAAATTGTGTGTGGGTCTGTTGCCGGACTGCATTGCCAAAAATAGTACTTACTAAAAATAGCATACTGGTAAAAATAGTAAGTGACTCCAAACTCTGTTTGAGCACAAACTGGACAATTGTCGTTGCTTACTAAAAATAGTAGGTCCAAAAATATCCTTTGATGAAAATGCATGTCACACCCCTTTGAAGCTCTCTGAAAACCCAGAAAGACCCAGAAGACAAGCTGCCAAACTCTTGCATGCAACCCTTGAAAACTCAGAGGGAAACCTCCTAGAAAATAGGAAACCCTAATTCTGCCTCCGACTAGCCTACGAGACTCCGAGAGTTGGCTAACGATCACTGAAAAGCATAGGACTAAAAATGGGGACATTACAGAGCCAACTCCCTCTTGTTTTTGTGTTGCCTTATTAAGATGAGGACCCAAGCATGGTTGTATATGTAATGGCAAATGTTTTTACCATGCTTAGTATATGCTTTAATCCAGATATTGCCAAGATCCTCCAATATGAGGTCAAGGCAGCGAGCAACATGAGGATTCTAGAATAAGGATGGATTCCTATCTATGAGAAGTCTACTTGAAATAACATAATTTGCTGCATTGTGTGTAATTAATTTGCACAATTTTTTTTCACCTATCTCAATCAAGATTTCTTCTAAAACCTCACAAAGGAAATCAACATTTCTTGTCTTTCTTGAAGCATCAATAGATATTAGGAAAACTATACCACTTGAGGAAGAAACAAGGAAATTTGAAATGTAAATGTTAATCACTAAAGCAAAATTTTGAAATCTTAATCATTTCATCAATGGATTTTAGGAAGTACAATACCTTAAGGAAGAAATGAGAAAACTCAACGATGTCTTTCTTCCTATTTGCCCAACCATCAATCATGATTATGCAGTCCTTCCTCCATATCTTATATTGCTTATCAATTTTGGCCTTCATATCGACCACCTTTTGTGTTAAAATCCAGCCCTTTATCTCTTGATCATTGGGGGCTTTGAATCTTGTGCCACAAATAGTAATGGCATCTACTAGATTTGCCAATAAAGAGACTTAAAACAAAAAACTAAGCAAAATAAGTATTATAAACTTTAGAATCTAAATTCTAAAAACCTGTAAATTTAAAGTTGTTAAGAGACAAAAATTAAAAAGCACATTTTAAAACAAAAATAAATAATTAATTACTTAGCTGCATGAAATGAAATGGAACAATAGAACCAAAAATCTTGAATTGCACTTTTTTTTGCATCATATTTTTCCTTATTTCAAACCCATTCTCTCAGGTGATGGTTGGGAATTTGGAGTAGGGTGTGATACAATATATGAATCCAATTTGGGTCTGTGAACTCCTTGACCAAACACTAGCATTTCTATTGTCATCGTCGCTAGTGCTCGAAGGTCTAGGGAATGGAGGAATTAAAGAACAAGAGTCTCCATGAATGTTTGCCATCTCCACTTTGCCTCTGTTTTAGATCTTTTGTTCAGTCAAAGGTCTCTAATTGAATTTGTACCTTGCCACAACAAAATAGGCACATGTTGGCACAAAGTAACATGTTGACATGGCATTTGTGTGAGGTGATATTTCAATCAAATAATGTGAAATATACTCTCTCAAAAAAATTTGATTTTCAATAGCAATTACAATGTAACCACACACCCGTTAAGGTTAGCTTAAAACCAAAATGTTGCAGAAAGAACTCTAACCAAGAATGTGCCCTAAAACTACTTAAGGAGGAGGGGCGGCCAGATGGTCAGAGGATCCCTAGGATCTACGGATTTAAAAATGGCAATAATTACAACTGAAAGAGAGAGAATCTAGACTCAACACCAAGAATGTGCATACAAGATCCTTTAGAAGGCGAGGTGCTAACATATGGTGGAGTAATTAAACAAATTGGAATGTAAATAGGCGGTGAACCAGCCATGAGAGATTTCCACGCTACCACTTAATCAGTGGGGGGAAAAAGCATTACAATTCAAAACTAATTCATCCACTGCGGCGAGCATCCACTCAACAGTGAGAATTCTCCACTTGACAGTGGGTGAGAAAGAGAGATACAAATGTTTATTCTCCACACTGGCAGTAAACCAGCCAGGGGTTTAAGTGTTTGCATTAGGAAATCACAAGTAAATGCAGTAAGAATAATGATTGGATTAGTACTACTAAATCTCAGCCTTACAATGAAATAAATCTGCAATTTCCATGTGTTACGATGATATAATCAATGCAAACTACTAAAGAATGTTTATTACAATATATAATCTTCTCAATTACCAAGATATAAGCCAAAATCTGAATGCTTAACAATCTGATATGCATAAACAGCAAACTGAAATTGTTAACCAGCAAGTTGTATCACTCCCAAAATGCATCAAAACAATCCAAAGATACCTCCGAAATCTTTTGCAAAGGCTCTCTATGAGTATGGCGTCCAAGATCACATGCTGAAACTGCATCAAATCATCTTAATTTATTTGGCACGAAACCCAATGCAATTAATGAAAGGCACGACCTTTTTGAGGGGCGATTTTCTTCTTAAAAATCAGAAACAGCAAAATAAAATCTGAAAACTTGAGGGAAGAGTCGCCATAAGTCTAGAAAACATTTGAGCAAATACCCATAAGCATAGAAAGATCACATTGAAAGTTGTGAGTGAAATCGACCTTCAGCCATGGTGTGACCAGCAACTCAAAATCTGATAAAAACTCCAAACTTACAATTGTGATGCTCAATGTGCACTTCTGAATGAAGCACACTCTCAATCCACCATCTAGGAGACCATAGTTTCAGGCCCGAAGAATGGAGTGGAATTGCTAAGCTTTCCTTTAGCCGGATTCTGAAATTAATTCAGCAGCATAACTTTACAACATTTTCAAAGATAGGAAATGAGAGAGCAAAGGCTTTCTTTTATAGAATTAAAGGTGATTGTTGGCTCTTCAGCTTCCATTTCTTTTTCCCTCCAAAAGAGATGCCCATTTCACTTTTGAAATATTTTAATTTTTAAAACATTATATTCACCTTTCTAGGCATCCAAAACTTGAGGAGAAATATTTACTTTAGAAATATTTAAATAATCTCCCAATGAGGCGTCCACCCTCAAGGCCACCTTTTAAAACAACTTTAAGTCATTAATACTAGGCCAAGGGGGTCAATAAGAAATTATAACATTAATGACTTAGAACAAATCATTTTACCCAAAATGAGTCTCAAAGTGTTGAAGGCCAAATATGCTCCAAACTGCTCTGCCCGAAATGGAAACTGAGCTGACTCTTGATGCTACTGCCCAAGATGGCACTGCCAGAAATAGAATTTACTAAAAATAGTAAATTTAGAAAAGTTGCCCGATGACTTTATAAATCATATCACTGCGAAGCTCTCTGAAAACCCAGAAAGAATCTGCAATCCTTGTTCATGCAAACCTTCTTTAGAACCCCTATAAAATAGGAAACCCTAATTTCCAATTTTGCTTAGCCTACGAGTTTCCGGAAATAGGCTAAAACCTCAAGAAGAGTGTAGGGCTAAATCGGGGACATTACATAATGCCTCCCCCATTAATTTTTGTATTGCAAAATTTTTAACCAATTCCCCTTTCTTAGCCCTTGGGATGGCATGTTTTCAACAATGGTCTTTCTAATTGGGCCTGGCATTTTGAACAATTTATAAATTTGAAGTATGCTACAATAACAAATAAATTAAAAATTAATTGACGTTTAGGGTTTCTAAATTAACTAAAATAAAAAATCAGAAAAAATTAATAGTAGTTAGAGTTTGTGACTAAAAAATAGATTTTATTTTAAAGAAAAAATAGTTAGGGTTTGTTCATAAAAAAAGAGATAAAACAACAACAAAATCCATTATGAAACAAGAAAAAAAAGATGGAAAAATGAGTTCTCATCACTTTTCCCTCATTTATTTTTTGTTCCATGAATCTAAAATGAAAAAATTAAACAAATGTAGAAGACATGCCAAAATAGGAAAATACCTCTTCAAATTAGCCCCGACTTGAAAGTGGGCTGCTCCAAATTATGGGTGAGCTCTTCCAAATGCATCATAAGCTCCTTTAGATGCACCAAGGGTTGCTACAAACTTGCTCAAGTTGCATTCCATCAATGCTTGCTGCTCAAGGTGTTTTCTGTTTTTTTTTTCAATGGATTTTGATTTTAGCTTCAATACAACTTTTTTCTCCTTCATTGCGCTTTCAAATGAAATGAATGCCATTCTAGAGTGTTAGGTTAGAGTGATTTTATTTATTTTTCTATTTTTTTTGGCTTAAGGTGATGGCCAAGGCTGAGCGACGAGACTTGTCATGTTTTGAGTTTGGTAGACTTTGTGAATTTAACTAGACTTGTTGAGTAATTAGGTTCCAATTCCTATAACCTCAAATGGAGTTAACGAGCTTGGAACTCACCAAGTTTGGGTGAGTTTGTGCAAATCTTGTAAGGATTAACATGTATCATTGGTATCAAAGCAAATTCTACGCCAAAATCATCGTATCACTTAGTTTCCACAATGAATTGTAGTTGTGCTTGACGACTTGTTTATAATAATGGAAAGGCATACAATTTGGGTTTGTTTTAGTCTATCCAAAAGAGCAATTAGACAAGGTGTAGATGTTTGAGGATGTGGAATAACCTATCTCGTAGAGGCCCAAAGTCTTGAAAGCTTTCCAAGAACAAAGAAAACAACTTTTTTCACAATTCCATTACCTCATGCCTCAACTAGGTCCCACACCATTGCTGACTACTTTTATAAATTATTTTGAGCACTAGAGTCCAAATCAAAGTTGTAATGACCTGTTTTATTCCCCAAATCACAGCTTTAATAACAATTAAACCAAGCGATAAAATAAACATATAAGAAAAGGGCCAACCAAGGCTTTAATAGCGATTCAATATTAGGAGCCGACCAAGGGTTAAATATAGCAAAAAGGGATCAATAAATATTAATTAGAGTGGCATGACATGGTCAGCCATTCCAAAGTAAACAAATGATAATTAAAGTAGGTTTACAAACAGCAAAGAGAGGTGTCCTTTGCATAATGAAGAGAGGCGACTCCTTCCCATTTGAAGGTATAAGAAGGGGATTGATTCATTTGAAGAGGGGAATAACTTGAAACAGCAAGTGAGGCAGAAAATGGAAAAAAAGTGGATGTCAGAATAATAATTATATTAGCAGAAATTTATTTAAAAGATAAATCTGAGTAATAAGTAGAATTATATATATATATATATATATATATATATATATATGATCATGCAATAGTGGTACTTGCAGAAAATTAATGATCTTTGTGAATAATCTACATGTTTCTCTTTATTATATATGATAAGGGATTCATATAATAATCTATTTCGAATTAAGTAAAAATGATTGCAAAACAAGAGGGCTGATCAACCTTTCGATTTCACAAGAGGTGAAGGCCCAATAGACCCACCATCAAGTATGCTACCCATGGGGGGTTAAGCCTCATGGGCCGGGAGGCATATGTGTGCTCCCAGGCTTGGTGGAAGGGAGGTAGTTTCATGCTCTTATCAAGCATGCCATCCATAGGGGGCTAGGCCTCATGGGCTAAGAGGCTTATTAGTGCTCCTAGGCTTGATCAAGGAGGACGGCTAGCCTACAAGGTGAACAGAGGGATGGAAGGATCGCCCACCTTCCATGCTCTCATAGTATAAGGATAACTATCCTTGAGACTGCGGTTTGTGAGGTTTCTATCAAATCATAATATGGTTACTATAGGAATATGTTAGGATGATTTTTAATACTATCGATTTCTAACTCTTATGGATAATAGTTGTCCTCATGTATTATGTTGGAAACTAACACTGTTGCAGGACCTAAATGTTAGAATAATAATTCTCTATTGTTAATGGTCAATCATATACTGTTTTTATAGTAGTTAGTAGTTGAGGTAGTTAGACATCTTAAATGTCTATAGTAATCTACCTTCTCTATATATTGTAATCTTTTTCTTTGTTAATATAAGCAATTTTTAGCCAAAATTGTTTCATGGTATCAGAGCCAGATTGCTCAAAATTAAATTTTTAATTCATAAAAATCTTTTAAGATTTTTTAGTTCCTTTTGAATTAAAAATTTGATAAAATCTTCTTGAGAAATTTTTGAAGATTTTCTTGTGAGTAAAATTTCGAAATTTGTTTTTCGAAATCTCTGTATGTGGCTCTTGGAAAAATTTGTGGCTCTTGCATTTGAATCGAGGGTTTCTTTGCATGAAATTTTGTGGGCATTTTTTTCGTGCCTTTGTCTTGGGTGCGGGCGCGAGTTCGTGAGTTTGTTGGGCGCGACTTCTTGCAATCCCGTCGCGTTTTTATGCTCTGAAAAACGCGATTTCTTTGGCCTCGTTTTTTCCAAAGCTTCTGGTTGCGTCTTTAGTCAAGCATTGCACGCGATTTTCTACTTTTGTCTAAGCACGAAATCTCTTTGCTTTTAGGCACGAATTTGTCATTATTTCTAGTCGTGTTTTTTTCTTTATAGCCGCGCGATTTGTTCTTCTGGCGACGGGATTTGTTCTAGTGAAGCCTGTTTTTTTCTCATAGTCTTCTGGCTGTGATTTGAAGTTCTTTGTGGTGTGAAACTGGAACATGTTTTTGACTTTTTCTGCAATTTTCTAGTCATCCATGGTGGCTAGGGTTTTTAGAACTTTCGTCTAGGGTTTGGACCCTTTGTTTCATGGCGGAATTTTTTTTCGATTTTAGATTCCTTGTGGGTTTTTCGAGATCTCAAATGGGTTGGTCTCCGATTTTTCTGGGTGCTTCATTTTCCATGCCTCTATTTTTGTGTAGATTTCATTTTTCGTGCCTCGGTTTTTGTGCAGATTTGTTCTAGCGGCTAGGGTTCCAAACTCTTTATTTTTCCAGCCGACAATTGATGTATGGGTTTTTTAAAATATTTTTTCCCTTTAAAAAAATAAAAATCTGTATGGGTTATAAAATTTTTTCCTTAAATTTTTTTTGGGAGGGTTTATCATTTTCTCCTAAAAAATTAAGAGTTTTTCCTGTATACCCTAGTCAAGGTTTCTGTTGTTCGGGAGTGCTCTTTGGTATTTGGTTTTTGCCTTTTTTTCCGAAAAAACGATGATTTGTAATCTTGGGTTTGGCGATTTTTTCCTCAAAAATCGTGGTTTGTTGTAGTTAGTTTTTTGGTCGCACCTGGAGTTGCTGGAGCAAACATCTGCACAACTAGCTTCATGCAGTCTGTTCTCGGGCGTTGTGCTCCTCTGCAAAAGTTTCGATGGTTTGCCGATTTTTCCTCAAGATCGTGGCAGCTGTTCTCGGTATGTCTCTGGTTTCAAGGAGGGACAACTTTGTTATCCAACGTCAGGTTGGACGTTTTGTGATGACTTTTGGTCAACAGTTCTACAGATTCTGGGAGGGTTAGTGGTAGACTCATCTCAGTGGCAGACTCTTGTCTCTTGTTGTAGAGCATTCTAAAGAAGGGGGCAGCCTTCTCTGTTTTTTTCTGGACGGTTTTTGGTACTCTTGGTCATTAACATTTTGCAGATCCAAGGAGGGTCTCAGTAGCAGCAGAGTGTTCTGAAGAATTTGTGACCAAAAGACCTGCAAATTGTTTTTTTGTAGGCTAGTTAGACGATTGACCATTAAGGGAGGGTGTTAGAATAATAATTCTCTATTGTTAATGGTCAATCATATACTGTTGCTACAGTAGTTAGTAGTTGAGGTAGTTAGACATCTTAAATGTCTACAGTAATCTACCTTCTCTATATATTGTAATCTTTTCCTTTGTTAATACAAGCAATTTTTGCCATTGAATCGTTGATTGCCCTCCAACATAATGTTGTTCAAACTGGCCATCTTCACGCTTTTTGTCAGAACCCCGATGGTTCTCAACTCGAAACCCGGACTGAAAGTGTTTTGTTTTTGCAAGTTTTGTATTTTTTTGTGTTTTTGATGGATTTTTGCAAAGAAACAAGAAGCTGCGATTTTCTAAATAAATGCCTAAAAATTCATAATAAATTCTAAATTCATGAAATAAGCTCAAGATTGTTCAGAGAACATAGGCGCATCTATTTATTATTATTCCAGAGCTTTTACAATGCAATTAGAGTAAACAAATGTATATAGAATATGACTTTATTCAAAAACCTGATTTTTGTTTGCCAGGCGCCCAAAAGGAACAGAGAAGGAATGTACGGCTGAAGAATGGATGATTTCCTAACCTCTGAAATCGTTGCCAAGCCTCCAGATGTCCAAGGCGCTATGAAACCCTCTGCCAAAGACTGAATATTAAATGCGTTTCTCCTGAGAGGAAGGTACGGCCTGGAAAAGTACAGAAAAAGTACGGCCTGCTGCAGCAATGATGAATATAGTACGGCTCAAGGAAATGAATGCCAGATCTCTATAAATGATAACTCTAATAAAGTCGCCTTTATTGCTAGATGATATTCTCTGAATCTCCTGCTGAAATCGATGCAAAAAGACCAACTGTAACTCCTGAATGAAGTCACCAAGATGCAAGCTTAAACTGGTATTTCACAGTCTCAGTCTGCCAAATTCCTGAAGAGGTATCATTCTCCAGAAACGCTTCGTCTGCCAGAAACCCTAGGGTTTGCAAACTCCAATGCTCAGAGCAATTTAGACAAAGTTGAATAGCATAACATAATGGTTCGATTTTGTCTTTCCTGCCAATATATACTTCCTTGAGAAAAATTCGATCCAATAGCTCATTTAATAATCATTTAATAAAAAATGATTAAATTTGTCTTTTAGACTTAGGAGAAATACTTTTAATAATTGGCGCCATCATTAATGAATAATAAATATTCATTATATCAAATATTAATCTCTTTATTATAAAGTATAATAAATACTTTATAATATGCCAACTAAATTAAATATTTAAATATTTCAATAGAGTGACTTTAGTATAAAGTCAAAATATTAAATATTCATTAATCATTAAATACTCCTTATTTCTCCGTCCGATCACCAAACTAAATAACTGGGTCGACTCTGAGCAGAATAGTTGAACCAGATGCCCTGCCCAAAAATAGCAGCTTCCGCTTGACCTAACTTTCTAAAAATAGAAAGTTTCTGAAAATGCACTCTGGAAGATTCTGCGAAGGCTCAACCTGAAACAACTGCAAAACTGGAGCTACCAGACACTGAGTAACTGCCCCAGATGATCCTCTGCACACTCCTGTCAGCCTACGAGGATCGAATAATAGGCTAACCTCGTCACCAGCTGCGCTGACTAGGATGGGGACATCACAGTCCACCCTCCCTGAAATTGCTTGTCCTCAAGCAATCTCAACTCTGGATGCTGTAAGATCTCCTCTGACTCCCATGTAGCATCCTCAACTGGAAAATCTCTCCACTTGACCAGATATTCCCTGATCACACGCCTCCGAAGGTGTCTCTCTCTCATCTCGAGGATGGCCTCAGGTACTAGTATCAGTTTCCCTTCGTCATCAAGGGGTGGCAACACTGGAGAGGGTATCACATGTTGACCCAATGCCTTTTTCAGGCGAGAAACGTGAAATACATTATGGACCTTGCTATCAGCTGGCAAATCCAATTCATAAGCAACCTCGCCCACTCGTCTGACAACACGAAATGGACCATAGTAGCGAGGTTTTAGTTTCTCTGCCCCACTCTTCCGCAGAGTAGACTGACGATACGGCTGCAACATGAGGTACACCATATCACCCACCTCAAAAGTATGCTCGACCCTCTTCTGATCAGCATACTGCTTCTGCTGATTCTGTGCCCGCTGGATATTGTCTCGAAGAGACCTCAAAATGTCCTGCTGACTCTGCATCATATCCCCTGCACTCGGCACTCTGCTATCGCTCAATATCAAATCCAGAAGGTTGGGCGCCTCATACCCATACAAAGCCATAAAGGGTGTCATCTGTATCGTCATATGGTGAGTCGAGTTATAACAATACTCGCATAAATAAATCCATCTCACCCAAGCTCTCTGCTGACCAGCTATATAATTACGCAAATAACCTTCCACCCACTTACTGACAATCTCTGTCTGCCCATCTGTCTGCGGATGGTAGTTGGTACTCGGTGTCAGTTCGGTCCCACAAAGCCTGAACAACTCTTGCCAAAAGTTGCTCATGAACCGACTGTCTCTATCGCTGACTATCGTCCGAGGCAACCCATGCAGCCGGAATACCTCTCTGAAAAATAGCTCTGCAGTCTGCGATACTGTGAAAGTAGTAGTAATCGGGAAAAAGTGTGCATATTTAGTCAACCGATCAACCACTACGTAGATGCAATCTTTACCCTGGGCTTTCGGCAAACCCGTGATAAAGTCCATCGATAAACACTCCCACTTCCTGTCAGGTATCGGAAGTGGCTGGAGCAATCCGGCAGGATAAGTGTGCTCCTGTTTGTTCTGCTGGCACACAGAACACTCACAGACATACTGTAATACATCAGTTTTCAGCCCTTTCCAAGTAAACCGTTCCTGAACCATTTTGTATGTCTTATAGTACCCGGGATGGCCCGCCATAGGAAGGTCGTGAAAGGCTCTTAAGATTGTAATCCGCACCTCGGAGTCAGGAACCAAAAGAATCCGCCCCTTGTAAATGATCAAGTCATCTACAACAGTATACTTGTCATCCTGCTCTGTCCTGTCAACAATGCTAGAAGCCCATGGGTTCTTAGCATACTCAGCAATAATCCGGTGCCTCTAATCCTCTGTGATCTGTGCCAAAGCATTCAACTGAGGTCTGCGAGACAAGGCGTCAGCTACGACATTCTGCTTCCCCTTAATGAAGGTGATATCAAAGTCATACGATTGCAGTTTACTGACCCATTTTTGCTGCCTCTCATTCAGGTCTCGCTGTCCAAGGAAGTGTTTCAGGCTGTTATGATCTGTGCGAACATTGAATTTTCTGCCTACCAGGTACTGCCTGAACTTAGCCAATGCATGCATAATGGCTAACATCTCCTTGTCATAAATACTGTAAAATCTCTCAGGACCCCTGAGTTTCCTGCTCTCAAATGCAATCGGATGTCGCTCCTGCATCAAAACGGCACCAATGCCCTCTCCTGAAGCATCACAAAATAAATCAAATGACTTCGTAAAGTCAGGCAATGCTAGCACCGGACATGAAGTCATGATCACCTTAAACCTGTCAAAGCACTCCTGCGCCTGTGGTGACCAAGTAAAAGCCCCCTTCTTCGTCAAGTCAGTAAGGGGTGCGGCATGTCGTGAGAACCCACTAACAAATCTCCTGTAAAATGCACACAACCCAATGAAACCTCTGAGCTGCGTAAGGTTCTCAGGTACCGGCCACTCAACTATAGCTCGGACCTTTTCGGGGTCCATACTCACTCCCTTGGCACTGATGATGTGCCCCAGATATAACAACTCTTCCATACCGAGCTCGCACTTGGATTCCTTAGCATAGAAAGACTCATCTGCTAAGATACCCAAGACTGCATCCAAATGAGCCAGATGCTCATCCCATGACCTGCTATAAACCAAAATGTCGTCGAAGAAGACTAATACAAATCTCCTCAACTGAGCACTGAAAACCCTGTTCATAGTCGCCTGAAAGGTGGCAGGTGCATTGGTTAACCCGAAGGGCATAACCAAGAACTCGAAGTGACCGCAATGACACCTGAAAGCGGTTTTCTCAATATCCTGCTCCCTCATCTGAATCTGATGGTACCCTGATCTCAAATCAATCTTTGTAAAGAAGACGGCTCCGTGCAACTCATCTATCAGCTCGTCAATGCGTGGAATAGGGTACCTGTTCTTAATTGTCCTTTTGTTGAGCTGCCTGTAATCAATACACATCCGAAGTGATCCGTCCTTCTTCTTCACCAATACAACCGAGGAAGCAAAAGGTGATTTGCTAGGTCTGATATGGCCCATAGCTAACAACTCATTAATGGTCTTCTCTATCTCATCCTTGAGTCGTTTCGGATGTCTGTAGGGTGTGATCATAATGGGCTTTGCGCCCTCCTCCAACTCAATAATATGCTCCGTGCCTCTGTCTGGAGGTCTACCAGGTGGGATGTCACTAAACACTTTGGAGTGTTTAGTCCTCAAGATCTGTATGTAAGGGTGATACTCACCCTTCTGCTGCTCCTGCTGTGCTGGCATTAACATACACTCTGCAGCCCAGTCAACCATGTCATGACGAATGAGTCTCTCCATCCGTCTGTACGATACCATCCTCAGATTACTGTCTCTAATGGCTTTGATGACATGAGGTATCCCATTAGCCTTGAACTTCATCTCCATGTCTCGTAGATTGAGTGTGAACTCACCCAATTCATGAAGCCATGCCATCCCTAACACCACATCAGTATCCCCCATATTAACAACATAGAATTCAGTCTTGAACTCATAGTTGTTCAATCGCATCGGCAGATCAGTTATTTTCCTATCACACTTGAGGGTGTATCCATCAGCTACCTTAACCCGAATACCCTCAAACTCTTCCGTCTGTATGCCACGCTTCTCAACCAAACGTGCATCTATGAAATTGTGCGTCGCTCCTGTGTCAAGCAGTGTTATAACTTTCTGACCAGCTAGGAGCCCACGTAGCCTAAAAGAGCCATCTCTCTGAAGACTAGTCAAGTGTGCCTCCTGTAATTTCCTTCTACCATCATGTTCACTATCATTTTCAGACTTTTCATCATCTGAATGTTCTGAATCAGCTTGCTGGTCTGACAGATCAGATTGCTCTTCACCCTCATAAAACCACTCCATTTGATTACTTTTGGCTTTAGGACGAAGGGGGCATATATGTTTTTCATCATAGGGTGCCTTGCACCAAAAACATAACTTCTTCTTGCGTAGTTCGTTCAATGTCTCTCTGTCAAACGATGGTGCATTATTTCTTTTAGGATCAGGTGGATCTCTCTTCCTGTCAAATGGTCTATCTCTATCAAATGATCTATTTGGCCTTGAGTTTGGCGTAGAACTTGAAGAGAACCTGCTGCGAGGTGCTGCATGCTCCATACTGTGTGCCTTCCTCATCGCCTCCTGAAGGGTGGGAGGATCAAATGCCTTGACCCATCCTCTCATCGGCTCATATAACCCCTCGGTGAAGAGAATGACAAGTCTCCTCTCTGAAATACCTGTCACCATGACTGCTGTTTTCTAAAACTCCCCAATGTAAGCATCCAAACTGCTGGTCTGTCTGAGCTGTGCTAACTCTCTAAAGTAAAGTTCTGGGTCTTTTTTATCAAATCGCTCAATAAGCCGGTCTGTGAAATCCTGGTAAGTAGTAACCCGATGATGACCTAGTGTGTACATGCCGTGATGCCACCAATCATGCGCCAATCCATCAAGGTGTAGTGTGGCAAATTTAATGGCCTCGTCCTCCTGCATAGGTCTCAAAGATAGGTAATTATCTAACTTCTGAACCCACGATCTCGCTGAATTCTTATCCGAGCCATCAAAATAAGGCAAAACAATCTTGCTCACTGCATGCTAAAGATCTCTGCTCACCTGTGGTGGCTGCTGGTACTGATGAGCTCTGCGCTCAAATCTTCCTCCACCTCTGGGCTTATGCACATCCATAAACTCATGAAATGTCAACGACTGTCTAATCTCAGGAGCCAGTGTAGAATACTCTCCAAACAGTCTGGTCACGTCTGCCACTGAAGTGCCATGCTGTGGCTGAAACTCTGTGTGGTGACCTTGTTGCTCCGTCTCGGAGTCGGTGGTGCCTCTCTACTGACAAAGGTAGGTTGTCCAGGCCTACGCTCGTGAACAACCGGTGACAGCTGCGGTCGTGCAGACATCTGTGGCTGGTCTATGCCTCCCGAACCACTGGACTGCCCTATCTGAATGTAATGCTGGTGAGGCGGAGTATATTGTCTTATGGTACCTATCAGCTGTGACATCATGTCCATCATGTTGTCATGTCTACTCCTGTATTCTGCCTCAGTCATCTCAGCATTTTCTTTCTCTTTCCCGGAATCTCTAGGAATTTCTTGATCTGCCATGAGTGTAGTCACACTGTTTTCACTGCTGCAAGGGCTAGACCTGTGAATGCCTAATATACCTGACACTGTCTCACCTTCAGGAATCGGTGGACCTGTCCAATCCTCGACTCTGCCTGTCCCCACACCTTTAATATAATGAATCGTATCTCTGCTCATGAAAAAGCATCCAAAAAGCACACTGTAATCTGAAAAAGCAACTGAAAAAGCACAGGATGGCAAGAAATCTGTGCTCTGATACCACTGTCAGAACCCCGATGGTTCTCAACTTGAAACCCGGACTGAAAGTGTTTTGTTTTTGCAAGTTTTGTACTTTTTTGTGTTTTTGATGGATTTTTGCAAAGAAACAAGAAGCTGCGATTTTCTAAATAAATGCCTAAAAATTCATAATAAATTCTAAATTCATGAAATAAGCTCAAGATTGTTCAGAGAACATAGGCGCATCTATTTATTATTATTCCAGAGCTTTTACAATGCAATTAGAGTAAACAAATGTATATAGAATATGACTTTATTCAAAAACCTGATTTTTGTTTGCCAAGCGCCCAAAAGGAACAGAGAAGGAATGTACGGCTGAAGAATGGATGATTTCCTAACCTCTGAAATCGTTGCCAAGCCTCCAGATGTCCAAGGCGCTATGAAACCCTCTGCCAAAGACTGAATATTAAATGCATTTCTCCTGAGAGGAAGGTACGGCCTGGAAAAGTACAGAAAAAGTACGGCCTGCTGCAGCAATGATGAATATAGTACGGCTCAAGGAAATGAATGCCAGATCTCTGTAAATGATAACTCTAATAAAGTCGCCTTTATTGCTAGATGATATTCTTTGAATCTCCTGCTGAAATCGATGCAAAAAGACCAACTGTAACTCCTGAATGAAGTCACCAAGATGCAAGCTTAAACTGGTATTTCACAGTCTCAGTCTGCCAAATTCCTGAAGAGGTATCGTTCTCCAGAAACGCTTCGTCTGCCAGAAACCCTAGGGTTTGCAAACTCCAATGCTCAGAGCAATTTAGACAAAGTTGAATAGCATAACATAATGGTTCGATTTTGTCTTTCCTGCCAATATATACTTCCTTGAGAAAAATTCGACCCAATAGCTCATTTAATAATCATTTAATAAAAAATGATTAAATTTGTCTTTTAGACTTAGGAGAAATACTTTTAATAATTGGCGCCATCATTAATGAATAATAAATGTTCATTATATCAAATATTAATCTCTTTATTATAAAGTATAATAAATACTTTATAATATGCCAATTAAATTAAATATTTAAATATTTCAATAGAGTGACTTTAGTATAAAGTCAAAATATTAAATATTCATTAATCATTAAATACTCCTTATTTCTCCGTCCGATCACCAAACTGAATAACTGGGTCGACTCTGAGCAGAATAGTTGAACCAGATGCCCTGCCCAAAAATAGCAGCTTCCGCCTGACCTAACTTTCTAAAAATAGAAAGTTTCTGAAAATGCACTCTGGAAGATTCTGCGAAGGCTCAACCTGAAACAACTGCAAAATTTGAGCTACCAGACACTGAGTAACTGCCCTAGATGATCCTCTGCACACTCCTGTCAGCCTACGAGGATCGAATAATAGGCTAACCTCGTCACCAGCTGCGCTGACTAGGATGGGGACATCACACTTTTCGAGGCACGAAAAACGAGGTACTAAGAAGAGGCTGATGCACAAGCAATTTTTGCTTGTAAAGGGCATTTCAATTCGTATATTGAATTTTTTGCCATTGAATCTACCTTCTCTATATATTGTAATCTTTTCCTTTGTTAATACAAGCAATTTTTAGCCAAAATTGTTTCACTAAACTAGGATTTATATCTTATAAAGGGCATTTCAATTCGTAAATTTATAATCTTAAATGTATTACATTTCTTATTTTGATTGAAATTATGGTTTTAGGGCAAAATGTAGGAATATCCCAAATAGGGGGAACATTACAAAAGTGCAAGTCAATCTTGATATCCTAGTTTTCCAAGGAAAATTTGACATTCAGATGCTAGATGAAGGGGTTTGAAAATTGGATTCTTACTATATTGTTCACAAGTTCAAGGGCATAAAATAGATCACCTCCACAATTCTTGATATGCCCAACTTTGCTAATAGAAGTATTTTCTGCAAAGAAAGAGTGCGAATTTAAACCTATTAACACATGGTCCAAGTTTGCTATGAAAGTACATGCACAATATAATCCTCTCAATTATTACCATGACATGAATAAGAAATTTCAACCATTGAGATAAGGACTAGTTAGTTTCAAATTGCACATGATTTCCATGAACTTTACACGTGTTTGTATCTCTATGAAATGAATCCACTTGAACTATTGAAGTATACTAGTGCCTTTCATTGCTACACATAAGTTGCCAGGGAGCTCCTATTAGGAAAATCATTGGGGTAAGCCTATTGACAAGTTGTCAAGCTTGAAGAACAAGCCAAGAAAATAAAAAAGCTCTAGTCTCCTCATGCCCCTCATACAAGCACAAATCTTTAATGAATACTCAATGATGTAGTCAAGGTTGGAGAACCTGACTATAGGTTGTCTAATCAAGTAGCTCACAAAGCATGCACAAAGATATGTGGAAGAAAAACACGGATTGGATGTAGATGAGTTTTATTTCATTACAAAGAATTGGACATTACATATTACAAAGCTTACAATGGGCTCAAGGCCAAAAAATTATTGTCATAAATGTAATACATTTTTTTTCTCTAACTGTATCCTTCCTAAAGACTTGCTACTAGAAAAATTCTATCTCCACCACTTGAATGCAATATATACTAAAGGGTTGATGAGAACTTGTTACACAATCTCAAGGATTAGTATGATCTCCTAGGCAACGAAATATATCACATTAAATTTGCTTTCCATGATTCCAAGGTGGGGGTGATCCTTCACATAAACAATCTCTGGTTCTACATTTTAGGCATTCAATGATGGTGCGTATACGACGTTTCCAGAGTAATATTTGTCCCAAAGCAGCAAAAATCATTTGGGGAAAAAATCGGCAAACCAAAAAATCAAGATTTTTTGAAAAATCGGGAAAAAATCGGATTTGAAAAAAAACATAAAAATATGTTGAAAAATAGTCAAAACCTATTTTTAAAAAAAACTTAAGGTCATTTCCATAGCATAGAGATATAGAGAGCAAATAAAATAGAGATTTTAACTTGTGAATTGTAGAAATTAGATCTTTTTTGTTTATATTCATATCGCTGATTACATTGCATCAATGCATTGCACAAAATATACTTCATAGATAATAAGTAGATGTTGACATATGACAATGTCAATTACAATATAGTGTGTAACTTTGTACAAAGTCAACCTCTAATCTAAGTACAAAGTTAGAAAAATCAAATGTAGCCAATGACAACTACGCTAGAGGGAAGCAGGTCCTAATGATGAAGCTCCTCCTCTAGTGCTTCTAGGCACATGTTCAAACAAGTGACTAGGCACTTGAGCCTCTTCTAGTAACTCGATATCTTCAGTGTCATAAGAAAAATCATCAGCAATTCAATCATTATCTGGATCAATCTCATCAAGGTCAATTGGCTCGTCATCCTCAACAGTACCTGTTTTTGTCCATGTAGAAATTAGTCTTGGCCTTACAAGTGAATAAGATAATGAATACAAATTCAGCTAACTGAAAGTATAGTGAAAGTCTAACCTTGAGCTTTCCTTAGCTTCAAGCGGAGATTGTGGTGAACAAACACCAAGTCGTTCATCCATTTTTGTGTTAGCCGATTGCGTTTCTTGGAGTGTATGTGTTCAAAAACACTCCAAGTACGCTCACAAGCATGAATTGCATGGCTGGCTCAAAATGCGTCTCGCCATCCATCTAAGGTGTTTGGTATCATGACCAAAATACTCCCACCATTGTGCTGCAAAAACACATTACATGGAGATGATATCATGTAAGAATATCTTAAAATCAACTTAACACTTAATGATCATGTCCACAAAATAGAGAGACTACCACAAGTTTAGAGAGTCTACCTGGTAGCAAGGTATTCCTGCCTGCGATGGCGGCCATAGATGAGAGAAAACCCTTTGCTTGCTTGTACGTTGCTAACTCTCCCATAGCTGCCTGTAATTGTTCTCTGGTATCAAACATTTTTTCCATGCACATGAACAAGCCCTGTGTTACCTCACCATCATCATGTCTAAATGAAGGGTTATAGAACAAACTCGGATTAAGATAGTATCCTGCAGCATGGAGAGGAGAATGCATCTGTTGATCCCATCTTCTATCAATTATGTCCCATAATGGCATATACCTGTCCCTGTCATTTTGCATCCTACCCCTCATCACCTCCTTGGCCCTATCCATGGCCTCATACAAATAACCCATGGGGGATTTATCCCCATCCACTAGTCTTAAGACTTTTACTAGAGGCTCTGAAAACTCTACAACTTGTTCAGCTGCATCCCAAAAAGTAGAAGAGTACATATAGCCTGCCACTGCTATGCCATCTACTAGATTTGCGAAGCCAGACTCCATCCACTCATTTGAAACAAACATTCATTTCAAATTCATTTTTTGTTGGCATAGAGTCTGTAGTGTAAGGAATTGTGTTGCAAATCTTGTCACCCCTGGTCGAACCAACTCCCTGCCCTCTGTGAAAGTATGCATCATGCATAAAAGCCTCGTGTGATTATAAATGAATTTTGTAACTTTGCGGGCATTTTGCAATACCTCCTTAACCCATTCAAGTTTTCCAATGTCCTCAAGGGTTAGATCAAGGCAATGTGCTGCACATGGGGTAAAAAATATAGAGGGGTATTTGTCTGTCAAGAGTCTACTAGCAGCTACACAAGCAGTAGCATTGTCTGTAATAAATTGAACCACATTTGGTGGCCCAACTTCTTGTACCACACAATCAAACATCTCAAACAATGCAGCTGCAGATTTCATAGTATCCGATGCATCCAAGGATTTCAGAAATATAGTGCCAATTTCACAAGAGACAAGGAAGTTGATGAGGGTTCGATTCCTTCTGTCTGTCCATCCATCTGACATTATGGTGCAACCAGTCTTTGCCCATTCTAGTTTATGCTCTGTAACAACATCTGTGACATCCCGTACTGCATCATTGAGCATACCAACCCTCAATGTCTTGTAAGATGGGGCTTTGAACCCAGGACCTGCAGCTGCAATAGCATCCACCATACCTTGCCAATATGGTGATCTAGCAACATGAAATGGCAAGCTAGAGTAGTACCAAAAGTTTCCAATCACCTTCCTTGCTTGTTCATGGACAGTCTTCCTCCATCCTGTACTCTCCAAAGTGGTTTGTGATCCTGGTGTAGTACGAGGTGCAAAGAAAGCATTAATGTTTCCTCCACCTGTGTTTGTGCCATGCGCTGTAGAAGGTGTGGACCCTGATTCCCTCAAAAACTCACTTGCACCATCATCCTGAACCTGACTCCCTCTAGTATTTGTAGAATTAGAACCTATTTGAACCCCAGTTCTTGCCTTTTTTGCCTTGTTCTTAGGAATCGCATGAAGAGCCTGTTGTGCTTGGTGTGTGACATCTGCAGGGCATGCTATACAAGGAGTGCTATTATTTCCTGGCTCCTTTGCCAAGTGCCATTTGAAAGGATAAATGCCCCCATTGATATCAGTCTTACACCAGTTGCATTTAACCTTTGTTGTACCTAAAACTGAAGTACAATGTGTCCATGCAAAGTCTTTTTGACGTGGCATTGTGATCAAATTTGCAATAAACTTTTTAATTCAGCCTACTTCGCCATCAAAGGCAACATAAAATTTTGAACTTTAAACTTAAAGGCATGAATAAAGATTAAAAAATGAGAATGTTGCCCAATGTATGAGTGTGTCTGATCAAATACTTGCTGAATTTTTCAAAACAAAAGTGCTACTCTTGATATAGGCACACACCTATGTGAGATTCAAGCAAATTTTCAAAATCAACAAAATGCAAACCTGTACAATGGCATGCATTTTTGGGTTGAGTAACTAAAAAGAAACTACAATAACTGAAAAGAAACTACTTTATTTTTGGCATGCATTTTTGGGTTGAGTAATTGTTGTTGTGTAAAATGAAGGCAGCCTGAACTTGTGCTTTCTGAGTACACTCTAAAAAACTTAAATTATTTAATATTTAAATATATTATTTAATAAATTTATTTAATAATTAATATTTAAATATATTATTTAATAAATTTATATAGTTATTTAATATACTATATTTCATAAAATACTATATTTTAATTTAATAATATTATATAATTTAATAATATATATTATATATAAAGCAAGAAAAAAAAATACAGAAGGAAAACAATGGCCGAAGAAAAACAATGGCCAACTTGCAGTCGCATGTCCAACCTCCAACTCTAGTCGCGTCTGGTTCGACGGCCAAGAATGCGTCCTGGTTCGCGTCTATTCCGGTTCGCGTGTTGGCAAAACCTTCGGTCGCAGTTACTTCGGCAACCAAGGATTGCCTTTGTTCGCGTGTTGCTGCAGGCAAGAGGATTCGCGTGTTGTCGCAGGCAATGAAAAACTTAAACGTAACTGCTATTTAATACTATTTATTAAAAAACGCATTTTTTTTAGGGTTATTTCCGCGTTTTTAGGGTTCGTGTTTTTTCCGTGATTTTTTGACGATTTTAACCCGATTTAAACCTTATTTTCAACGATTTTTTGGGCGGTCAACGCAGCACAAAAAATCGCGATTTTATGCTGGAAAAAATCGAGAACAGCAACGATTTTTTAAAAATCGCGATTTCTACGATTTTTTGCAGATTTATGCTTTTATGATTTGTCCACTATATTTGATTATTGATTGGCCTAGAGATGATTGCATTGATTCAAAATCCACCTACTTGTTGATGGCATGTGTTGTCGACTAAAGATCCCATCAAGTTCTGCACTAACCATTGGTTTGGGATTTGAGATTCCTTGAACAATCTATAGACTAATGAAGCTGAACTTCTACTCAAAGAAAGCACCGATTGCCTTTGTTGCACTTACGTGGGTTTGGGAAATGATTGATTGAGGACTAAGGGTGAAGACCCACACAAAGCCCGAAATTATGTGCCAAACCAAACTTAAGAATGTGATCTCCAAAACTTGGTGTGATAATGCATGACTCCTTGAAGTCATGCCTACTCGGGATGGTATTGCGAGGATTTGGTCTATCTTGCAAAGGTACAATTCTGCTCACATCCATGTGTGTCCCATGTTGCATCAATACTATTATCCCTAGTCTTCACATTAATCCCACAAATTATTGAGACTCCCAAACTTACACAAAGTAAATCCACACAAGATTACTTAATCACTTGGATGCTCTTGCATTGGACACTCAGGTAAGAAAGAACTCTTGCTCATGCATCTTCTTGAAGATCTACAATCCAAAGCCATAACAACTAACTTTTGTTGGTGTTCACTAGGTTGTCTCTTCTTTAGCTTTGTTCTTTCAATTGACCAAGTATTCTATGTACTCCTTTCCTTAGTCCTTTGGGCCACTCTTTGTCTCATAATGCATTCAATCTCCTTTTGCTTCTTTGGCATTCTCAACTTACAATTTGGAATCACTGAACTTGGATATTCTTCTTCCTCAACTTTGCTTGGTGGTGTGATAGCTGTACAAATCAGCCACATTGAAAATGGGTGAAATGTCTATGTTATTTGGCAATTTATCTTATAGGAATTTGTAGTATGCTACATGGTCCTATCTTCTTCCAACACAATTTGTTATATGTTCCTTTGGAAACATTTCCTTCCTTGGATGCGCTAGAACCAAATCACCTTCTTAAAATTCCTTATTTTTCTTTTTTGATATGCATGTTCCTTGTACTTTTGGATACTATTTCTCATAAACTCTTCGACTTCGTTATGTGCTTCATGCATATGTTCAACAAACTCTTTAGCTTCATCACTCCTTGCACTTGCTTCGATTGCTCTTTTAATTTTATGACACCTCTTGGATTACAATCATGTACTACCTATGTTGTGGTTTGCCAAATTGTTGTAGGAAAACTCTACTTGTGTCAACTCTAGATCCCATTGTTTGGTCTTTATCTCCAACCAAGCATCTTGGCAAATTTCTATGACTTTGGTTGATTACCTTAGACTATCCATTAGTTTGCGGATGGTAAAGGTGAACTAAAGTTCAACTTAGTTTCCAATTTCTTCCACAATGTTTTTTAGAAATGACCAACAAATTTGGTGTCTCTATTTAACACTATGTTCTTAGGCAATCAATGCAATCTCACTATTTCCTTGAAAATCAAATTTGCAATATTGAATATTGTGTTAGGATTAAGGTGCCATTTACCTTGTAAATCCTATGTCATGGTTCCAATATCCTTGGAAAGTGTCCCTAGGTACTTAGGGTCTTTTGGGAAAATATTTTGTAATATTTATTCTCACCATTGTTTGTAATACATTCATAAGGGGTGATGGTTTCCACTAGTAGCGATAAAGGTGACTTATGGACATGAATATTTAATTAAGTTTTCCCCACATGTGAACACCTAGAATGGGATGGTAAAAGATAAGTGAAGAGGACAAATGAGTGACTGTTGGGCTTCTCCAAGTGGGCACTTGGAAAGAGACATGTGTCTCTTGGTATTCCATCTTTTGTGGCATTTAATGTAATGTTTAATTTCCAAGTTTGGTCGCCCAAATTGGATGGAAAGTATTGGAGCCAAAACTGGTGTCCTTTTGTATTTCGAGGAGGCAATCGAAGGGTTGGGACATTTGGAATGTAGTAGAGTCATCTTTGGGCACCATGTTGGTGCTTAAGTCCTCTTCACAAGTCTATAAAATCAGCTCCTTGGATGTAGAAAAAAATAGAACAGTTGAATGTAGAGTTACTCTGCAGGAATAAGGACAAGTTGAAGGATAAAGAGGTTGTTCACACATACATAGGTGCTGCCTTGTTGGAAGCTAAGAAGAGAATGGAAGTGAATGTATTGCAATCTCATTTATTTGAAGATAATGCATACTTGGCCTCTCTTCTTGGTGAATTTTTTTCCCGCAAAGGTTTCTCCACGTAAATCCTATGTTATGTGATGCCTTTTATGTTGCGGATTTGTGCCTCTTTGCTGCTATCTTATGGTGATGTTATGCTTTATTTATTGCTGTTATAAGTTCACATAAGGTGGTGTTATTGGGCATGTTATGTTGGTTGTTTTTTAGCATCATAAAGAAGTTGGATCTAATCATGGTAATTCCACATTAAGGTCACTTAATTTCAGATTTGCAAATAAGTTTTAGATTGTCATATTGTAGTAGTCCAAGCCTTGTATCTCATCCATTGAAGTCATAACTTGATTATTTGGATAGATAATTCCCAACATATTGGAAGCATCATGGGTTTTTTGAAAAGCAACGATTACGAATGTGCCATCTATGACATCCTATCAACAACAACAAAAACTAAATCAAAGGCAATCCCATTACAATTTTCATACTAATATCCTCCCATGGTCTCTTTGGTAGAGGCAATGGTCTATAGAGTCCAATAGTTTGACTGCTCTCTTTTGCATGTTGTCATACATGACATTTTTGCACAAACTAGTAATAACCTTAGCTCCCATTTTCAGCTAGTAATAACCTTCTCTCAATAGCACCAATGTTTTGTCAACTCCAAAATTCCAGTACGCTTTTCTTTGATCAGGTTCTCTCACATGGAATTCTATGGTATACATAATAGTTTACTTTAGAACAATTGTCCATCTTGCACAAAATAATCCAGTCATGGTATTTTGTCTTTGTTGACTGGGTTGTGGCATGCACTCTCTATTTCCTTGATATTTGTGCCTCAAGGATACAACTCCTTCATTGCATCAAATCCAACTATCTCCACTCACATCTCTGTGAACAATAAGCTTCTCTTGTTCAATGCATCAATTGCTCTTTTGGATCGCTCACTTCTATGTTTCAAAACAAATGAATAACTCTGCAAAAACTCTACCACTTGGTGGTCTGTGTACAATGCAAACTCCTCTGATGAATTATAACATGTAAGAGACCAGGTGTCTCTCAACCCAAACTCTGGCAGTGTATGCGGTGTTTTGTTTTGTTTTCTTTATTTTTGAGTTTTTTGCAAAGGTGCGATTTAAAAGAAATGCTTTGAAAATTCAAAATAAATACAGGAAGGCTGAAAATGAAAGAATACAATTGATAGATTGGAGACAGATGATTTATATTTCTTTCAGAATGATTACAACTGCTGAGATCAAGCATATAGATAAAAAACAACTATTTATTAAAAACCAGGATGAGCTTGTAGCCGCCTGTGATAGAGCATGAAGTGGTACGGCTGAAAGGCAGAAAGCAATCTCCCACCTCGAAATTGCTGCAATAACTCCACAAACCCTAGGCGCCACCTCTGGAAGTCAAATCGCCCAAAAAGGCAAGGCGTTTTTGACAAGAGAAGTGCGGCCTTGCTGCTGCAATGTACGGCCTGTACCAGCAAATGGAAAATCCGTATAGCCTTGATATGTGTGCCAGATGCCAGGTAACTACTGGTAATGAACCATAATCATGACTAGAAACAAAATGATTCAATAACCTGCTAATAATCTTCCTGTTATGCTCTGTAATGACCTCTGGATGAAGCCACTCAATTGACAATCTTCAACTGGTATTGTACAGTCTCAGTAAACATTGTTTGCTCATCAAATCATCAAACTGGGTTGAAGCTGAGCTGACCAACTAAACTAGGTGCCCTACCATAAATAGCAGCTCCCGCCTGCCTGACTTACTATAAATAGTAAGTATTTGTAAATCACTCTGGAAACGTCTGCCAGGGCCCAAACCTGAATCAACTGAAGGAGTAATGTTCCCAAACACTGGATAACTTCCTCAAGTGATCCTCTAAACACATCTATCAGCCTACGAGGATTTGAATGATAGGCTAACCCCTGAATCAACTGTACTGCCTAGGAAGGGGACATTATAGTCCACCCTCCCTGAAATTGCTTATCCTCAAGCAATCTCAGCTCTGGATGCTTTAAAATCTCCTTAGTCTCCCATGTAGCATCCTCAACCGGCAAGTCTCTCCACTTGATTAGATATTCTCTGATCACCCTCCTCCGAAGATGTCTCTCTCTAACATCAAGGATGGCCTCAGGTACTAATATCAATTTCCCCTCATCATCAAGAGGTGGTAGTACTGGAGAGGGTATCACATGCTGACCCAATGCCTTCTTCAGGCGAGAAACGTGAAACATGTTGTGAACCCTGCTATCCGCTGGTAGATCCAACTCATACGCAACCTCGCCCACTCGTCTGATGACTCGAAATGGACCATAGTAACGAGGTTTCAACTTCTCTGCACCACTCTTCCGCAGAGTGGACTAACGGTACGGCTGTAACATGAGATACACTATGTCACCCATTGCAAAAGAACGCTCAACCCTTTTCTGATCAGCATACTACTTCTGCTGATTTCGTGCCCGTTGAATATTGTCTCTGAGAGACCTCAAAATATCCTGTTGATCCTGCAACATATCACCTGCGTTGGGCACTCTGCTATCACTCAACACCAAATCCAAAAGGTTGGGCGCCTCATTCCCGTATAATGCCATGAAGGGCGTCATCTGTATAGTCATGTGGTGAGTAGAGTTATAACAATACTCACAGAGGTATATCCACCTTACCCAAGCTCTCTGCTGTCCAGCTATATAATTGCGTACATATCCTTCCACCCACTTATTGACGATTTTTGTCTGCCCATCTGTCTGTGGATGGTAGCTGGTACTAGGTGTCAGTTCGGTTCCACAGAGTCTGAACAACTCCTGCCAAAAGTTGCTCATGAACCGACTGTTTCTGTCGCTGACTATAGTCCGAGGCAAACCATGTAACCGGAAAACCTCTTTGAAGAAGAGCTCTACTGTCTGCGATGCTGTGAATGTAGTGGTGATCGGAAAGAAATGGGCATATTTTGTCAGCCGATCAACAACCACGTAAATACAATCCTTCCCTTGGGCTTTTGGCAAGCCTGTGATAAAATCCATCGATAAACATTCCCACTTCCTGTCGGATATCGGAAGTGGCTGAAGCAAACCAGCAGGATATGTGTGCTCTTGTTTGTTTTGCTGGCAAACAGCACACTCTCGCACATACTGAAGAACATCAGTCTTTAGCCCTTTCCAAGTAAATCACTCCCATACCAACTTATATGTTTTAAAATAATCGAGATGGCCCGCCATAGGAAGATCATGAAAGGCTTTCAAAAGTGTATCCCTCACATTTGAATCAGGAACCAGAAAAATCCGCCCTTTGTAAATGATCAAGTCATTCACAATGGTGTATCTACTATCCTGCTCTATCCCATCAACTATGCTAGAAGCCCATGCGTTCTTAGCATATTCTGCGATAATCCTGTGCCTCCGATCCTCAGAGATTTGTGCCATAGTTTTCAACTGAGGTCTGCGAGACAATGCGTCAGCTACAACATTCTACTTTCCCTTAACGAAGGTAATATCAAAATCATATGATTGCAACTTGCTGACCCATTTTTGTTGTCTTTCATTTAAGTCTTGCTGTCCAAGGAAGTGTTTCAGGCTATTATGGTCTGTACGCACACTGAATTTACTACCCACCAGATATTGCCTGAACTTAGCCAAAGCATGCATAATGGCTAGCATTTCCTTGTCATAAATGCTGTAAAATCTCTCAGGACCCCTAAGCTTCCTGCTCTCAAAAGCAATAGGGTGTCTCTCCTGCATCAACACGGCACCGATGCCCTCTCCTGAAGCATCACAATACAAATCAAAAGACTTCATAAAATCTGGCAATGCTAATATTGGACACAAAGTCATAATCACCTTGAATCTGTCAAAGCACTCCTGAGCCTGTGGTGACCAAGTAAATGCCCCCTTCTTTGTCACTTCAATAAGGGGTGCGGCATGACGTGAGAACCCACTAACAAATCGTCTGTAGAAAGCACACAACCCAATGAATCCTCTGAGCTGGGTAAGGTTCCCTGGAACTGGCCACTCAACTATAGCTCAGACCTTCTCAGGGTCCATACTGACTCCCTTGGCACTGATGATGTGCCCAAGATACAACAACTCAGCCATGCCTAGCTCACACTTGGACTCCTTGGCATACAAGGACTCCTTAGCCAAAATACTCAGTACTGTATCCAAGTGAGCTATCCACATCCGTAGTGATCCATCCTTTTTCTTCACCAATACAACCGATGAAGCAAAAGGTGATTTGCTAGGTCTGATGTGCCCCATAGCCAACAACTCACTGATTGTTTTCTTAATCTCATCCTTGAGGTGTTTCGATATGGTGTGATCATAATGGGTTTTGCGCCCTCCTCCAACTCTATGATGTGTTCAGTCCCTCTGTCTGGAGGTCTACCTGGTGGAATATCGTCAAACACTTTAGAGTGTTTATTCCTTATCTCCTGAATGTCAGGATGGTACTCATGCTTTTGTTGTTCCTATTGTGCAACCATCAACATACATTCAACAACCCACTCTACCATATCATGATGAATGAACCTCTTCATTCGTCTGTGAGATACAACTCTCAAGTTGCTATCCTTAATAGCTTTAATCACATGTGGCTTCCCATTGACTTTAAACTTCATTTCCATATCTCGAAGATTGAGTGTGAACTCACCCAAATCGTGAAGCCATGCCATTCCAAGTACCACATCAATGTCCCCCATATTAACCACGTAGAATTCAGTCTTGAACTCATAGTTGTTTAACCGCATCGGAAGATCTGCTATTTTCCTGTCACATTTGAGGGTGTACCCATCAGCTACCTTAACTCGGATGCCCTCAAACTCCTTCGTCTATATGCCACACTTCTCAACCAAACGTGCATCTATAAAGTTGTGCGTTGCACCTGTGTCAAGAAGACTTATAACTTTCTGACCAGCTAGGATTCCACGTAGCCTAAAGGAGCCATCTCTCTGAAGACTAGTCAAGTGTGCCTCCTGTAGTTTCTTTCCACCATCATGTTCATTATCATTTTTAGACCTTTCATCATCCGAATGCTCTGAATCAGCTTGCTGTTCTGACAGATCAGATTGCTCTTCACCCTCATAAAACCACTCCATCTAGTTACTTTTGGCTTTAGGACGAAGAGGGCACACGTGTTTTTCATCATAAGGTGCCTTGCACCAAAAACACAACTTTTTCTTGCGTAAATCATTCAATGTTTCTCTGTCGAACGGTGGTGCATTACTTTTCCTAGGATCAGGTGGATCTCTCTTCCTGTCAAAGGGTCTATCCCTATCAAAAGATCTATTCGGCCTTGAGTTTGGTGTGGATCCTAAAGAGAACTTGCTGCGAGGTGCTGCAAGCTCCATACTGCGTGCCTTCCTCATCGCCTCCTGAAGGGTGGGAGGATCAAATGCCTTGACCCAACCTTTCATCAGCTCATATAATCCCTCGGTGAATAGAATGACAAGTCTTCTTTCCAAAATACCTGTCACCATGACTGCAGTTCTCTGGAACTCACCAATGTAGGCATCCAAACTACCTATCTGTCTGAGTTGTGCTAGCTCTCTAAAGTAAAATTTTGGATCCTTCTTATCAAATCGCTCGATGAGCCTGTTCGTGAACTCCTGGTAAGTAGTAACCTGGTGATGACCCAATGTGTACATGTCGTGATGCCACCAATCATGCGCCAATCCATCAAAGTGTAGTGTGGCATATTTAATGGCCTCGTCCTCCTGCATAGGTCTCAAGGATAGGTAATTGTCTAACTTCTGTACCCAAGACCTCGCTGAACTCTTATCCGAGCCATCAAAATAAGGCAAGACAACCTTGCTCATTGCATGCTAAAGATCTTTGTTCACCTGTGGTGGTGGCTGGTACTGGTGAGCTCTGCGCTCAAATCTACCTCCACCCCTGGGCTTATGCACATCCATGAACTCATGAAATGACAATGACTGCCTAATCTCAGGAGCCAAAGTCGAGTACTCTCCGAAGAGCCTGGTCACGTCTGCTACCGATGTACCATGCTGTGGCTGAAACTCTGTCCGGTGACCCTGTTGTTCTGCCTCCGGAGTCGGGGGTGCCTCCCTAGTAATAAAGGTGGGTTGTCCAGGCCTACGCTCATGAACAACCGGTGACTGTTGCGGCCGTACAGATACCTGTGGCTGGTCTACGCCTCCTGTGCCACTAGACTGTCCTATATGAATGTAGTGCTAGTGAGGCGGAGTATACTGTCTCATGGTACCTATCAGTTGTGACATCATGTCCATCATGTTGTCATGTCTACTCCTGAATTTTGCCTCAATCATCTCAGCATTTTCCTTTTCTTTCCCTGAATCTCTGGGAGTCTTTGTAGGAATCTCTCGATCTGCCATGAGTGTAGTCACATTATTTTCACTACTACTAGAGCTAGATCTGTGAATACCAAGAATCCTTGATACTGTTTCACCTTTTGGAATGGGTGGACCTGTCCAATCCTCAACTCTGCCTGTTCCTCTACCCTTACTGTAGAAAATAATGTCTCTACTCATGAAAAAGCATCTAAAAAGCAAACTTCAGACTGAAAAAGCACAGGCTGGCAGGAAATATGTGCTCTAATACCACTGTAAGAGACCAGGTGTCTCTCAACCCAAACTTTGGCAGTGTATGCGGTGTTTTGTTTTGTTTTCTTTGTTTTCTTTGTTTTTTGTAGTTTTTTGCAAAGGTGCGATTTAAAAGAAATGCTTTGAAAATTCAAAATAAATACAGGAAGGCTGAAAATGAAAGAATACAATTGATAGATTGGAGACAGATGATTTATATTTCTTTCAGAACAATAACAACTGTTGAGATCAAGCATATAGATAAAAAACAACTATTTATTAAAAACCAGGATGAGCTTGTAGCCGCCTGTGATAGAGCATGAAGTTGTACAGCTGAAAGGCAGAAAGTAATCTCCCACCTCGAAATCGCTGCAATAACTCCACAAACCCTAGGCATCTCCTCTAGAAGTCAAATCGCCCAAAAAGGCAAGGCGTTTTTGACAAGAAGAGAAGTGCGGCCTTGCTGCTGCAATGTACGGCCTGTACCAGCAAATGGAAAATCCGTACAGCCTTGATATGTATGCCAGATGCCAGGTAACTACTGGTAATGAACCAGAATCATGACTGGAAACAAAATGATTCAATAACCTGCTAATAATCTTCCTGTTATGCTCTGTAGTGACCTCTGGATAAAGCCACTCAACTGACAATCTTCAACTGGTATTGCACAGTCTCAGTATGCCTGATTTTGAAGAGGGAACGTTCTTCAAAACCCGATAATCTACTGAAACCCTTGTTTCACAAACCCCAATGCTCTCAGAGAGAAAAGACAAATTTGAATAATCATAACATAAGTGAGTTCGATTTGTCTTGGCAGTATTTATATCTCTCTTCACAAGTTTGACCCAAAAAGACAATTTAATAATCATTTAAATAAATGATGAATTCGTCCTTTTAAGACTTAGGACAAATATTAATAAATGGCGTCCCCTTTTGATTAATAATTAAATGCTCATTTAATTATTATTTAACTCCCCTTTTATAAAGTATTAAATACTTTATAATTCGCCATTTAATAAGTATTTTAATATTTCATTAAAGTGACTTTATATTATAAAGTCAAATTAATAAACTTTTAATAAACATTATATGCCCAAGTAAACACTGTTTGCTCATCAAATCATCAAACTGGGTCGAAGCTAAGCTGACCAACTGAACCAGGTGCCTTGCCATAAATAGCAGCTCCTGCCTGCCTGACTTACTATAAATAGTAAGTATCTATAAATCACTCTAGAAACGTTTGCTAGGGCCCAAACTTGAATCAACTGAAGGAGTAATTTTCCCAAACACTGGATAACTGCCTCAAGTGATCCTCTAAACACATCTGTTAGCCTACGAGGATCTGAATGATAGGCTAACCCCTGAATCAACTGTACTGCCTAGGAAGGGGACGTTACATAACACTTGGTGGTCTGTGTACAATGCAAACTCCTCTGACAATAACTAATGACACCACTTCTTTAATGCTTGTACAATTGAATAAAACTTTTGGTCATAGGTTGAATTCTTTTCTTTTAGCATCATTCAACTTCTCATTAAAATATGCTACTGGTTTTCCTGCTTCGCTCATTACTACTTCAATTGTTGTACTGCTAGCATCACACTTGACTTGAAAGACTATCAAAATCTGGTAATGCTAACAATTGTTCTATTACCTTCTACTTCAGCAACTTGAAACCCTTTAAGTAGCAGCTGCCCACTTGAACTCCTTTCATTCACCCCTGAATGTCTCAAAAATGGGTTCATATATATTGCTGAATTTATGAATGAACTTTGGATAAAAACTTGCTAAGCCATGAAAACTTATGGCCTCAAACATGCTTCTTGGTGTTGACCATGTAATGTCCCCTTTTTGACCTGCAAACATTTAGCTGTTGGTAGTTGACAAAGATTGGGGTTGACTAGATCCTGTTGTTAAATTTAGTTAGTCTTTCTGTTAGGCAGCTAGTTTTAGTTGTGTCAGTTTAAATAAGGAATGCTGCAGTTATTGTGTTAGTTATTTTCAATTAAAAAAGGAATCAGCTTTGGTTAAATAAGGATTTATGCAGTGAGTTAGTTATCTCCCTAAACTCTTCGAGAGTGTTTGCTAGTTAGCTAACATTGAATGTGGGATGAATTCCCATAATTTGTGGATCACTTGAGTTGAAGATTATATAGGTAGCGCTGGGAGAGGAAAGGCATCATTTTTTGTTATTACAAATGCAAAAAGTTCATTCCATTTATAGAAATTGGGTGTTGCTACAGAAACTTGTTTGAGATGGAATCCTCAAGGTTTTTAAGATTGGCTCTCATGAGGACAGAAACCCTCAGAGATATTCAATAGTATAGGGCAGCATTGAGGTTATTTTGGGATATTTAATAGTGCAAGGCAACAACAAGGTCATTCTGAGGTCTTCAATAATACCAGGCAACAACAAGGATTGTACAAGGAGATTATTATCATCGAGTAGTATAAGTTTGTTGTATTGTTTCTTGAGTATATGCATTTCAAAAAGACAAAATGAAATATAGACATTTGTTGTTAGAATCTTTTCTGGGTTTACTTTCTATGCAATTAGAATGGGTTATTTCAGTCGTAGCAGAGCTGTGGTCTTGCCAGCTTGTGAATCATTGAGGGAAATTTGATTAGTCCGACAAAAGGAAAGAGGGCAGATATTCTTTATAAATTGATGGGAACTTAGAGGAGCCAACATAGAATGATCGAGCTACTGGAACGAAAGTTCTAGCATAAGAGTAGCATGGAAAATCCAAATCCATCAGAGGAGTTGGACATATTCCTTATGAAGTATCAAGGGAAACCAAAAGACTTCAAGGCTGCAGTAACTTTTGAGAATTACTTGGAGATACTCGAAAAGAGGTTTCAAAATGGAAGAGGCTAGAATGACAATAGAAGAGAGTTGAATCATAAGAAATCCATGTTGCATGTTAAATATAATTTAATATCTGAAAGATATACTTGAATGGTTGCTAGCAGTGTTAAAAGAAACATTCATCAAGATCTCTAGCATTGAAAATATGGAACCATTGCCATGTGAGAATGGTTTACAAGGTAGCTTTGTTGATGGGCTCAAATCTTTGAAGAATGTTCTTGTTCTAGCAATAATCTTCATCTTGAGAATCTGGGTGCTGTTATGAATCTTTCAAAGATTTCCACGTCAGCAATGGAAGGTAAATAGTTTGATCACCCATTGGATTACCATTCAGAAAATAAGGAAGATGATTCTGAAGATTTTTCGCAGCAGTATGACACCATGTCACTACAAAGAAAGCATTCACAGTGGGACCACATTACAAAAACATGCTCTCTAAAAAACAGGCAGGTGTTAGTTGATAGAGATTTAAAGCTCAAAATAGCTAGGCACACTAGCCCAAGCAAGTCACAAAAAGGTCAAACTTTTCATCTGTATTTCATGGATCACAGCTACAACAAGAATGATCTTGACAGCAACTAGATATGATTCAACAACATGCATGGAGATACAAAGAGGTATGCTAGAGAGATAAAAAAAATTCTTATGAGTTTGGTTATTTGAGCATTTTCTTCATCCATATCCCAAACATCCTGATATAATTATGCTAGCAAGGCAGGCAAGATTGACTAGAAGGCAAGTTTCTGATTGGTCCATAAATGCATGCATATGCCTTGAAACCCATGGTAGAAGAAAGAGCACTAGTAGCATAGTAGAAGGAAAAGCTTGCTGGAAATGGGAAATCTGCTTCTCTAATTGAATGGGAACTTATGCAAGATGAAGACTTTAAAACCAAGACTTTAACTCATCCTCTTGATGAATTGTGCTTGAGCGTCTTGTGCAAATATGTTGACCTCATTGAGTCATTGGAAGGAATCCCTTATGCAATTGGAGAAAAAAAAATTGTTAGGCTAAAGATGAAGTAACACTAGTAGGCATAGGATAGAGTGTTGTAGGATGCCGCTTGATATCCTCAATCACCCAACCTTTTCTTTCTTGAGGACAAGCAACCTCAAGAGGTGAGGGCTTGTAATACCCCCTTTTGCAAATATTGAAGATGGATTGAAGTTGACTGGATCTTGTCAATTGTTAGATTTAGGTAGTCAACTTATTTTAATTGTGTCAATTAAAATAAGGGATGCTATGCTTGCTCCATTAGTTATCTTTAGTTAAATAAGGAATCAGCTTTAGTTAAATAAGGATTTAGGTAGTGAGTTATCTCCCTAAATTCTTGGGGAGTGTTTGTTAGTTAGCTAGTAGTGAATGTGGGATTAATTCCCATAATTTTTGGATTGCTTGAGTTGAAGATTATGTAGGTAGCATTGGGAAGAGGAAACACATCACTTTTTATTATTACAAACACAAAAACTTCATTTTCTTTACAAAATTGGACACCGCTACAATAGCTTGTTGCTTGAGATGAAATCCTTAGGCTTTTTTTCAGGTTGGCTCTCATGAGGACAAAAACTCTATGAGATATTAAATAGTATAGGGCACCATCAAGGTTATTCCAAGGTATTCAACAGTGCAAGGCAACAACAAGGTCATTCTGAGGTCTTTAGTAGTACTATGCAGCAACAAGGATTATATAGAGAGATTAGTGTCAGTGAGTGGTATAAGTTTGTTGTATTGTTTCCTAAGTATATGTATATCAAAAAGACTAATCGAAATGTATATGATTGTTGTTAGAATATTTTCTATATTTACTTTCTATGCATTTAGATTGGGTTATTTCAGACCACTTGAGAACTGCCTTGACCTTCTCTAGATCCTTTCTTAGTCCATCATGAAAAATCCCAAATCCCAAATATGCCAGTTATTCCTTCAAAAAACTGCATTTCTTCAAATTTATCAGCCACTTCTCTTCGTCCATTCTCTGCAGGACATGTCTTCGATGCACCATGTGCTCTTCCTTGGTTTTGTTGAATACAATATATCATTTGGATATCTGATCACAAAGTTTCCTATGAATGGCATCATCCTTGAACACTTGCATTTACGAGTTGCATGAATGTTCTTAGTGTGTTGGTTAACTTGAATGGTATTACCAACCATTCATATGATCCCTCTTCAGTCTTGAAGGTTTTCTTCATTTCATCAACCTCTTCAATTTAGATCCGATAATTTTCTCTCTTCAAATCAATTTTGGTGAAGTATTTAGCACTCTTAGGTAGTCCATTAGATCATCCATCCTTAGCAATGTAAATCTACACTTGACACTTATCTTATTTATGGCTCTTGAATTAGCACACATGCACCATTCTCCATTTTTCTTTAGTACAAGTATTCCTAGTGCCACACATGGACCCAAAATTTCTTTGATTATTCTTTTTTGCAATAGATCTTTAACTTGTCGATTCATCTCCTTGTTTTTCTTACGTGTTAACCTATAGGCAATCATATTTGAAAAAAATTCTCTTAGAATCAAACCTTACGACTACAATACTTTGGCATACCATTGTACTATATCTACATGTTCATTCCTTAGGTCCTTCACTTCCTTTAGCATAATGTGGCTCAGTAACACAATTTCCTATGCAGACTTGGCTACAAGTGCATAACCCAACTCCTTTATCTTCAAAGCATTCATAAACTCCTTTCTTATGATTAGTGTCACTCAAGAATCACTTTCACTTTCTTCTGTCTACTCCTTAAATGGTTTTAGGGTATACGTCTCGCCATCCTTGACAAGAGTGTAAGTATTCACTTGACCATCAGGTATAATCTTTTTATCAAATTGTCATGGTCTACCTGATAGGACATGACACACATCCATTGGCATGATATCACACCACACCTCATCTTTATATAACCCAATATTGAAATTGACCAACGATTGTTCCCTCACTACAACTTGATGGCCTTTTCTGCAGCCATGACACCCTACATGGGTTTGGGTGTGCTACTCTCTTCAATCCTAGCTTACGGACCATCTCTACAAATACAAAATCATGTGTGCCACCATTATCACAATAACTTTGTAACATTTACCTCTAGATTAGCAAATTGTTCAAAAGAGTTTTCTCTGTTATACCAATTCATTGCTCTCCTTTGGTGGCTTCAACAAGATCCTCTTCATCATAAGGATTTCTCTATGCTTTCATTTCCAACATTTTCTGGTGATGTAACATACTCGTCATTAGCCTATACAACATGGGTTCTTGCATCTTTTCTACCACATCCTATAGAATCATCTTGAGAACATTCATATACTTAGTGATTGGTTTGGCCACATTGAAACATGTTCCTTGGAATCCTTTGCCACTTTCATCATATCCACCTTGTCCTCTATATGGAGTGGTTCTTCCATGTCCATAACTCTAGGGCTAAGAATTAATAGCTTCTCCTTCCCATTCATGCTAACTGGTCCCAATAGTAGATCAATGATTTCCTCTTCCTTTGGTTTTGCTTGGTTGCCTTTTAGGCAAATTTTCTTTCTCCTTTAAGGCATGTTGATATTCTTCTTCTATGGTTCAAAACTTGTGCATGCTAATCTCGTCTTGGATACTAAACTACAGCCCATCAATGTATCTCGCCACCTTCCCGTGGTCAACTTCAAGATGACTTGACCAAATTATTATCTTGTAAACCTCTCGGTGTATTCCTTCACGATAAGCTCCCTCTGCCTCAGATTTTGGAGCCTCTTCAACAAATCAAATTGGTAATCACTTGGAAGTAATTTTCTCTTGACATAGCAACCATTCTATCCCAATGGGTCATATTTTCCTTCCCTTGTGTGGTTCCTTTTAGATGTGATTCCTTTCACCAGTGTGGTATGACCTTTTAACTTGGTCCACACCACTTTCACTCTTGTGTGGATCAATAATGTCTTAATATTCATAATATTCCTCCATTTCTGTATGCTAGTCAATTAATTCCTCCAAATTTAATGTTCCTAAGAAGTTTGAAACCTCCATTCTTTTTAGCTTACCAATTCTTGAGATAATTATCAAGATTCTATCCTCTCCTACATCCATTTGCAGTCCTTCAGCTTGTATTTGGTCTTCATCACAACCTCTTGCTTCATCTTCCATGTCACAATTGTCCTCTCTTTGGACAAATCCACTTCATTGATCTCTTACCACATCCAATCTAACTTGCATTATGCTTAACATTTTTTTCAACTTTCTTTAGTCTCTCTACCACATTGGTAGCTCCTTCTTTGGCTCTACTAGCTCTTCTTTTGGGAAACATGTTGACAACTTGTCAAACAAAACCTACTGCTGTAATTTGGGGTTACAATCCTGCACAGGTTAATTACACTAATAGAGATCAACTCACAAACTCACTCTTGCAGGAACCATGAATTCTCTAATACCAATTGATCTAGTATGAAGGTCAGAGAACCTAATGACGGGCTGTCTAACCAAGCAGATCATAAAACACACACAAAATTATTTGGAAGCAAAACATAGATTGGATGGAGAATAATCTTATTGCTTTACAAATAATGTGAGATTACAAATTACAGAATGGACAATGGGCACAAGGTCAAAAAATGACTATCTTTTCTCTAACTCTATCCTTCCTAAGACTCACTACTGAAAAGAAATTAACTTCTTTACTACATGACCACAATTTTATACAAAAGGGTTCATGAAAACCCGTTACACAATCCCAAGGATAAGGATGGCCTCCTAAGCAAAAAAATGTATTACATTAAATTTGTTTTCCATAATTCCAAGGTGGGGTGATCCTTCCCATATGTGATCTCTGGTTCTATGTTTTATGCATTAAATGGTAGCAGCAATACTATGTTCTTGGAGTAATTCTTGTCCACTAGATGTGATTATTTATTGCTCTAGAGATGCTTGTGTGAGGTCAGAATCCACCAACCCACTGATGGTGTGTGTTATTGACTGAAGATCCCATCAAGATCTATATTGATTGTTGGTTTGGGACACATAGGCTCATCTCTTTTTAACTCAAGAATCCTTGAATGATTGGTAGGTTTATGAAGGTGAATGCTCATTCAAAGAAATCACTAACTGCCTCTATTGCTCTTACATGCCTTTGCGAGGTGACTTGCTGAGGACTAATGGGCAACACTCAAACGAGCCTAGAACTCTGTGCCAAACCAAAACCTGAGAACGTGATCTCCAAAACTTCGTGTGACAATGTATGACTCCTTGAAACCATGCTTTGCTTGAAATGGTACATTGGGGATTCATTCTATTTTACTATGGCAAAAGTTTGCAAAGTTTGCAACTGTCCATGGGTACCCTATGCATCATCAATGCCACAACCCTTGGCCTTCATGGTAATGCCACAGGTTATTCAAACTCCCAAACTTACACAAGTAAAACCTCATACAAAAACTTTTAACACAAACTTCAAAACAAGACACAACAATAAAACAAAGGAAACTCTTTCTGCCTCTGGTTTGTTATACCCAAAATGAAATTTTTGGCATTCTGCTTAAATTGAGCTAAACAATGTAAAAATGCCATCGAAAGTATGTTTTAGGTCAAACCAAATATGAAATCTTTGTGGGTTTCTGTCAAGGAACCTATGGTTAAAATTCTGAAAAAATGAAAATTAGGGTTTTACACCCCTATTTTTATGGAAACCCTAAAAAATAGGACCTCCCCGGAAATAATTGAAAATAATTCTGATAGGATTAATTGCCTTCACGATCACACTGATCAAGTCAGAATTATCAAAAATTATGTTTTACTCTGGTGGGTCTATTTCTATTTTTCAGGAAAAAAGCTAGGAGCTCCACAGCCATTAATGGCAGATTGGCTAGTACCAGGTGCTGAAAGCTAAACCTCAAAAGCTTCAACCAAGAAGCTATGGCGAAAAAGGATGAAAAGATGTTTCAACGAAGGAGATTCTCAAAACAGAAAAGGCCAAAATTTGGCTAAGTCTGGAAGATGGACGTTTTGTCTACCAAGGCAAAACACAGTCTACAAGGTGAAAAGGCGCCCCTCTTGAAGAAAGGCGCCCTTGGATCTCAGAGGGCAAATGAAATCATTTGGCATCTTCAACTCAGTCATCCTCTTCACTCTCATGCTGGCTCGACAACGAAACAATCAGCAAAATCATCTGATTCAGGTATCATTGACCAACCGTCAGCAAAGTATGGAGGATCCATCAACGACACAGATGCCAAATCAGAGAGCTTCAAGGAAAAAGCGCCCCTGCTTGCCAGGGGCACCCCTCAATTGCAAGCACCAGATGAATCCATAAGCAGCAACTCTATACATGTTATCTTTCCAGCTTCCTCCCAGCTATGTGATCAATCTGACAGCAGGTTCACAAGACATGCCAAACGATCACAAGTTGAGATCAAGCAAAAAAAGCCAAAATTGAAGAACTGGAAAGATAAAGCCAAAAAATGGCTAAGGCATAGCTATAAGCGCCCCTCTTGAAGAAAGGCGCCCTTTCTTGAAGGCATCTAGATGCAACCAGAATCTTCACTGCCTCCTAGGATGACCTTCTCAGCTATGACCTATCTCGTCAGTAGGACTATCAGCAATAACTTCTGACAAATCAATCAACTGATGGAGGAGGTCAAAGTCAGGCATTTCACAGCATGAAGAAATACAGTCAAAAGCTAAAAGCGCCCCTGTTGGCCAGGGGCGCCCTTAAGCTTGAAGGACCTGAACTTGTCTTTTCCAACTGAGAAGTTAGTCATCTTGAGCAAGACTGAGTTGGCTACCCGATGCATCGTCAAACAGAGTCATCCGACTCATCCATCAACGGGAACGTCAGATCAAAGCATAGAGGGTCTGAAAAGGCCAAAACGAAGAACAATCAATGAAAATTGACTAAGGCGCAGCCAAAAGCGCCCCTCTTGAAGAAAGGCGCCCTTCATTCTGGAGGTCCAAACTCAATTTTCTTAGTTAATCTCTCCTAGGCATATCTCGTCAAACTGATCCCATCTCGACAACGAATCCGTCAGCAACTGCCGAAGATCAACCGAGCAGCCAGGATCGAAGATCAAACAGAGGCACTTCAGCCTGCAAAAATGATCAAAACTCCAAAAGGGAAGCCTAAGAAACTCAAAAGCAAATGTTGACTTGAGTTAACAAATTTTGGAGGCAAAAAGAGGCCAAACACTCCACAATCAGTGGAAATCACCTTTTTGAACTCCAAATCAGGCTCAATCATGAGTTGGATGCCCAATTGATGCTTGCAACTCCAAATTGACATATCAAAGCATCTAGGCATCCATTATTCATTATTTCTTTGCAGGTTGAGGAGCTCAAGAACAGATATTTTTCTTCTCCAACATTTTTGAAGATCTGACAGAGGGGTTTTCACCGTTCTTCATATTTTTGAAGACCTGTTGCACAAAGGGACTATTTATCAGAGTTTGCATCAAAAGGCATAATTCTTGCAGATTGGCAGCTGATAACTTCCAATCCACCGTCTGTTTACTTCCTCTATTTCTGTCTATATTTCTTTGCATGTCACAGGAAACGACAAATAATCACAGATTTGGCCAACTGGGTATGATCAACATAGCTTTTTCAACAAAACCCACATGTTAGATTTTTCCAAAAAAAGTAGCCCTGCTGCCCCTATTTTTTAGGGTTTCTGGTAAAAGTCATAATATTGAAAAACGAACAAACTGGGTTTGTTTAGCTTTGAAGCACAAACAAAACCCATGTGTTGGATTTTTTCGAGAAAAATCACTTTCTGGTGCCTCGTTGCCTCTGCCACCAAAGGACTCTTGCATGTCAAAGAAAAACTCGTTTTTTCGAATTTTTGACAATCTGGGTTTGTTTAGAGATTTATTCTCAACAAAACCCATGTCTCAGAATTTCTCGTAAAAATTACCCCCGGCAAGGCTATTTTTAGCAGTTCCAGAAAAAGTTGTCCGAGCAGCATCGTGTGCATAGTCAATCTTCAAGGTTTTCAGAACGTAGTTCTCCCAAGACGAATACAAGACCAAAATGGTCGGTCTTAGTGATTTTCTGAAAACGACTGGCACCGATCTGCGTCGGGCACACCCAGAGGTCAATCTAGCCAGATTGACAAGCATAGACACAAGTCCACAGGTTCCATAATGGTTTCACCTCGTATATCTAATTGCC